>BQNB010022655.1:0-62751 GCA_026074375.1 Tanacetum coccineum | reverse complement strand
TTTAAAATTGAGAAATTTGATAAGGCCTCAAAAGACTTAGATCAGTTGTTAGAAAGTCAGATAACTGACAAAAGTAAAAAGGGTTTGGGATATAGTGCAGTTCCTCCACCTCATCCTTTAATTTATAATAGACCTAACAAACTAGATCTGTCTTATTCTGGTCTTGATGAATTCAAAGAGCCTGAATTCAAAGGCTATGGTCTTGAGAATAGTAAGAAAGAGTCTAATGTTGTTTGTGAAAAGGAATCAGATAATTCTAAGGAGAATTCTGATAAGTCTTTGGTAAAAGAACAAGAATCACAGGTAAAAAGTAGCTTTGTTAAAGGTTGTGGGTCTAACACTAGTAAGAATGTTAGTGAAGTAGAACCTAAGAAAGTTAGGAAGAATAATGATGCTCTAATTATTGAGGATTGGGTGTCAGATGATGAGGAACAAGATGAGTCATTGAATAAGGTTGTAAAGAAAAAATGTTATTCTACTGCTGCTAAAATAGAAAAACCAGTTAAAAAGTCAGTTAGGTATGCAGAGATGTATAGATCACAAAGGCCTAGAGGGAATCAGAGAAATTGGAATGGTCAGAAGTCCAATCAACTAGGTAGTGAATTTGTGATGTATAACAAGGCTTGTTTTAATTGTGGGAGCTTTAAACATGTGCAGAAAAATTGTACTTACCATCAAAAGAAAAAGGTGGTAAGTGGGAACAATTACAACAGGGTGGATAATTACTATTATGCCAAGACCTCACACCATAGAACCCACAAAAATGTGACTCCAAGAGCAGTTTTGCTGAGAACTGGCCTAAAACCTCTTAGTACTGCTAAGTCAGTTTATACTGCTCACCCAAAACCAACAGTGCATTGTGCTAGACCAAAAAACTCATTTTTCATATCTGTACAACTTACTGGTCCAAAGGCCTTTTATAAGAAAACCTAGCTTTAACTAACAGGCATTTTTATCATAAGGTTAATTACTGTCAGCCTAGAATAGGTAATAATGCTAGGGTTTCTATACTGGAAAATGTTAATACTGTTAGGCCCAAGTAGTTAATACTGCTGGTCTAAATGGAACATAGTTAATGCTTCCAGGGCAATGATTCAATGCTATTAAGCCCTCTGCATGTAGGGTTTGGAGGAACACTATCAAACCTATTAGTGCTCCAATCACTTTGAACAGATATAACTATTATTGATGCCGGGCAGATCCAAGTCAGTAATGCTTGGGTCCAAAGAAATCTAATTTCTTTATCTTTTGTGCTGGGAAATCCACAAATCATGCTAAAGGATTTGTTGACAGTGGGATGCTCAAGGCACATGACTGCGTAACATAGCTTATCTCTCTGATTTCACGCGAGTTTGTTGGAGGTTATTTGCATTTGGAAGAGGTGCTATGGTGGCAATTTCTGGTAAGGTACTCTTAAGATGCTAATCTTAATTTTGAAGACGTATGCTTTGTCAATGAGTTAAAATTCAATCTTTTTAGTGTCTCACAGATGTGTGACAAAAAGAACTATGTCCTTTTTACAGATACTGAATGTCTTGTCTTGTCTCCAAATTTTAAGTTGCCTGATGAAAATCAGATACTTCTTAAAGTTCCTAGAAAGGACAATATGTACAGTTTTGATATGAAGAACATTGTTCCTAAAGAAAGTTTGACTTGTCTTGTTGCAAAGGCTACATTAGATGAATCAATGCTTTGGCACAGAAGACTTGGTCATATTAATTTTAAAAACATAAATAAGCTTGTCAAGGATAATCTAGTAAGAGGACTGCCTATAAAACGTTTTGAAAATGACCAAACCTGTGTTGCTTGTCTTAAAGGGAAGCAACACAGAGCTTCTTGTAAGTCCAAAGTTCTGAATCCTATTACTAAGCCTTTGTTTATGCTACATATGGATTTGTTTGGTCCAACCTTTGTGAGTAGCTTGATGCATAAGAAGTATTGCTTAGTAGTCACTGATGATTATAGTAGATTTACATGGGTTTTCTTTTTAACAACTAAGGATGAAACCAGTGAGATCCTTAAGCGCTTTATCAAAGAAATAGAAAACCTAGTGGATAAGAAAGTAAAAATAATCAGAAGTGATAATGGAACAGAGTTTAAGAACAAAGTTATGGATGATTTTTGTAGAGAAAAAGGTATTAAGAGAGAATATAGTGTAGCTAGGACTCCTCAGCAAAATGGTGTTGCTGAGAGGAGGAATAGGACACTCATTGAGGCTGCTAGAACAATGTTAGCTGACTCTAAGTTACCTACCATATTTTGGGCAGAAGCAGTTTCTACTGCTTGTTATGTACAAAATAGGGTTTTAGTAGTTAAGCCTCATAACAAGACACCTTATGAACTTTTTAGAGGTTTTAAACCAACTCTAAGTTTTATGAGACCATTTGGTTGTCATGTTACTATTCTTAATACTTTGGATAGTTTAGGCAAGTTTGTGCTAATATGTGATGAAGGTTTCTCTTGTTGATACTCTTTGAGTAGTAAAGCTTTTTGGTATACTAATACTGAACCAAAAGGGTAGAGAAAAACTTGCATATTGGGGTTTTAGAGATTAGCAATATGATAGAAGGGACTGGTCCAAAATGGCTGTTTGATATTGATACTCTAACCTAATCTATGAACTATGTACCAGTTAGTGCAGGTACAGTTTCTAATATCTCTGCAGGTACATCAGAAGTTAACAGTTAAGAGTGCATTGTGATGCTAATTTGGAAAGATACTGTTGGGAATTATTCATTCCTGACTTAGTACCGTTAGTGATAATACTTAGTACCGATAGTTATAGTTAGTACTGACAGTACAAAGTGTTAAGTACTGATCAGATAGTTAGTACCGTTAGTAGAAAATAGTTAGTACCGTTTAAGAGATATGTATGAGATATTATAGGAAAAGATATGTATTATCTTTTATGCATTTTGTAAGCCTGTTAGGGTTTATCCTTGGTCTATAAAAGGAACCCTCATGGAATAGTTAGAGACATCAGTTCAATATACATCTCATACAATCATATCTCATAGTTAGTAATCTGTAATCACTTTAACAGATTAATAGAAATCAAAGTTTAGTTTATTCATTGTTCTTCTTAATACTATTGTGTAGATTCCGCATATACAATTAGTATTCATAGTCAGTGTTTCTATATGTCACATATGTTTTATACAAAGTGGCTATACCTCCCTTAGCAGGTTGCATAGTTCTGTTCAGTTTGGGGTCTCACTAGTGGTATCAGAGTCTGTGAAAACTCTGATAAGAAGAACAAAAAACCAGTTATAAACTATCTATACTTAATAACTAATCATGTTTGGTTCACAAGATGAAATTCCACCACCACCACCACCATCATCATTACAAACACCAACACAACAAACTCCTCATACTGTATCAACCATCAAACTACCTATTCTTAAAAAAGGAGAATACGATATATGGGCTATGAAAATGGAACATAATTTGGCCATACAAGAACTATCCATCTAGGAAGTTAAACAAAATGGGAATGGTCCTATATCAATCACTACAGATACACAAGGTCAAATCAAGGTTCTGCCTCCAAGGACTACAGAAGAGATCCTAGCCAGAGAAAGAGAAAGAAAAGCTAGGACCACTTTGCTTATGGCTTTACCAGAAGATCATCTTGCTAAATTTCATAAGATGACTGATGCAAAAGAGATGTGGGATGCCATCAAATCCAGATTTGGTGGAAATGACGAATCAAAGAAGATGCAGAAGTATATCTTAAAGCAACAGTTTGAAGGATTCTCTGTATCAAACTCAGAAGGGCTACATAAAGGCTATGACAGGTTCTAAAGTCTTCTGAGTCAATTAGAGATTCATGGGGCAGGTGTATCCACTGAGGATGCAAATCAGAAATTCCTTAGATCTCTACCTTCTGCCTGGTCTTAAGTTTCCTTAATCATGAGGACCAAGCCAGGAGTGGACAGTCTCAGCTTTGATGATCTATATAATAATCTAAGAGTCTTTGAGAATGATGTAAAAGGCTCTACTGCATCATCCTCTAGCACGCAAAATGTAGCATTTGTCTCTGAGAACACCAGCAGTACTAATGATGTTAGTACCGCTTATAGTGTTTCTAATCCTTCTGGTCAAAACTCACAGTATGAACAAACTTCATCATACTCCTTGCTTGCTAATCAATCAAGTTGCCCTCAACTGGATCATGAGGACTTGGAACAACTTGATGAATATGACTTAGAAGAAATGGACTTGAAATGGCAGGTGGCCATGATTTCGATGAGAATGAAAAAGTTCTACAAAAAGACTGGTAGAAAGCTACAATTTGATGCAAAAGAACCAGTTGGTTTTGATAAAACCAAAGTCGAGTGCTATAATTGCCACAAGACAGGACATTTTGCTAGAGAGTGTAGAAACAAGGGAAATCAAGATAGTAGGAGGAGAGATGCTTGGAACTCTGGCAATAAGGATGGGAGAAGATCTGGTAAGCAGGAAGACTCTAATGCTTTGGTGACCATTGATGGAGAAGGTGTAGATTGGACCAGCCACTCAGAAGAAGAAGATTATGCTTTGATGGCTTGCAATAGCTCAGGGTCAGACACAGAGGTAACTTCTTGTTCCAATGAGTGTAAAGAGTCTTATGCTAAACTTAAAAAACTTTATGATGCTCAGAGAGAACAACTTAGTGATGCAAGCATAGAAATAAAGGCATATACTCAAGGTCTAAAGAAAGTTGAAGCACAATTAGTTGCTCATCAACAAGGTCAACTGTGGTATGAACAAAAGATAAAGTTTATGAAGATAGATTTAGATGATAAAACAGATGTCCTTACATACCACAAGAAACTATTAGCTGAAGCTCAAAAAGAAAAAGATGATTTAAAAGCTAAAGTAGAAAAATGGCACAATTCCTCTAAAAATCTTGGTAAACTACTAAATTCTCAGATGAGTGCTCATGATAAATTTGGGCTTGGGTATGGGGATCACAGATATGATGGCATTTTGAGTTATGAAAATGAAGTTTTACAAAGTGTATTTATGGGTAAGGAAAGTGATTTTGAAAATCCACCTTTGTATGATAGATTTGTTACAGCAGGAGGAATGCATGCTGTACCCCCACCCATGACAGGGAATTACATGCCATCTGGACCTGATATAGAAATAGATTACTCACAATTTACATATGGTCCAAAACAGACTCAACCTAGTGAATCTGAAACCCAAACCAGTGAATTTGATACCTGTGAATCTAACATTAGTACAGAAACACCTGAATTAGTGTCTGAACCAGTTGTTAATGAATCTAATGTAGAATGTCAACCTAAGGTTTGGTCTGATGCTCCTATCATTGAGGAGTATGAATCAGATAGTGAAGATGAGTATGTGTCTCTACCAACAAAAGAACAGGAAACACCTAGTTTTGCTAACCAGCAAGTAAAATCTCCTAGGGAAACTGTTAAGAATCATTTCACACATAGTAAAAATCCTAAAGTTGACAAGAAAGAGTTGGGGTATGGGTTTACTGCAAGAGCATGTTTTGTATGTGGAAGTCTTAATCATCTTATCAGAGATTGTGATTTCCATGAAAAGAGGATGGCTAAACAAGCTGTGTTAAACAATAGGTTGAAAAGGAATTCTAGTCAAAGGGAGATAAGGCCAATTTGGAACAATGTGCAAAGAGTGAATCATCAAAACCAATTTGTTCCTACAGCAGTACTAACTAGAACTGGCAAAATTCCAGTTAATACTGCTAGCAGTACTAAAAATGTTAGTACTGCTAGGCATAATTTTAATAAACAGACAGTACTAACTAATGTTGCTATGAAAGTTAATACTGTTAAGCCCATTGTGAATAGAGTTAGACCAGCAAATGTTTTTCACAAAACTCATTCACCATTTTCAAGGCCTTTCAATAACACAACAGCACTTAGAACAAATTTTTCAAAACAAAAGGTTAATACCGCTAAGGTAAATACAGTTAGTGCTGTTGGGGGAAAAAGGGAAACTGCTGTTAAGCCCTCAGCAGGTTGTAATTGGAGACCACAAAGACACCACAACTGGCACAAAGTCTCCAAATACAATGGTGGATCCAGTCTTAGAAATTGTTTCACTTTCAAAGATCCACTAGGCAGACTCAAGCCCAAACAGGCTTGGGTCCCTAAGAGAATCTAATCTCTTTTATTTGATGTGCAGGATTATCCACATAGAGCTTTACAGAATAAAGGAATTGTTGATAGTGGATGTTCCAGGCACATGACTGGAAACAAGGCCTACCTTGCTGAATATCAAGACTTTAATGGTGGCCCTGTTGCTTTTGGAGGTAGTAAAGGTTACATAACTGGTAAAGGTAAAATAAAAACAGGAAAGTTAGATTTTGAGGATGTGTGCTTTGTGAAAGAACTTCAGCATTTCAATCTCTTTTTTGTGTCACAAATGTGTGACAAAAAGAACAAGGTTCTGTTTACTGACTCTGAATGTCTTGTTTTGTCTCCTGAATTTAAGTTACCTGATGAAAATCAAGTATTACTTAGAATCCCCAGACAAAACAATATGTACAGTTTCAATTTAGAGAACATTGTTCCTTCAGGAGGTTTAGCTTGTTTAATTGCAAAGGCCACAATTGATGAATCTAACAAATGGCATAGGAGGTTGGGTCATGTTAACTTTAAAAACTTAAACAAACTTGTGAAGGGAAACCTTGTAAGAGGTTTACCTTCAAAGATTTTTCAAAATGACCACACTTGTGTTGCTTGTCAGAAAGGAAAGCAACACAAGGCCTCCTGTAAGGCCAAATCAGTGAGCTCTATTAGTCACATGAGCTCTATTATTCCAGGCCCTTACAGTTTCTTCTGCATATGGATTATTGGACCAACATCTGTAAGGAGTTTAAAACCATAAAGACTTATTTGCCTGGTTATCATTGATGATTTTAGCTGGTTTAGTTGGGAGTGTTATCTTCTTAAGGAACTAAAATTGGATGAAACTAGGGAATCCTGAAGGACTATATATAAGACAAATTGAGAGACCAATTAAATTAAAAAAGTTAAATCTATTAGAGTGTGATGAATGGTACAGAAATTTAAGAAGCATGGATTTTGATTGAATTCTGTGGGTCAAAAGGGATCAAGAGGGAATATAGTAATGCCAGAACTCCACAACAAAATGGAGTTGCTGAAAGAAAGAACAAGACCCTTATTGAGGCTGCTAGAACTATGCTAGCAGATTCATTTTTACCTAACACTTTTTGGGCTGAAGCAGTTAGTAACATCATATTATGTCCTACAATAGGATGATAGTGACCAAGCTCATAAATAAGACAACCTAATGAACTTATAACTGGTAGAAGTACCAATCATAAGCTATATAAGACCTTTTGGGTGCCATGTAACCATCTTGAATACCATTGACCAACTAGGCAAGTTTGATGGGAAATCAGATGAAGGGTTTTTAGTAGGGTATTCTTTACAAAGCAAGGCTTTTAGGGTATACAATTTAGAAACCAAGAGAGTTGAAGAAAACCTGCATATAACCTTTTTATAAAATAAACTAAATGTTGCAGGGAAAGGACCAACTTGGCTGTTTGATCTTGATTATTTAACTGATTCAATGAATTATCAACTTGTGAGATCAGGGAATCAAGCTAACAAACAATGCCAGGTCCCACAAGAAGTCTAATCAAATGCAGGTAACATGAAGAATATTATTGATTGATGCATGTGATTCTGAAATAGAAGTTGAATCTGCTCAAGACTACTTTGTACTGCCAATATGGTCTTCTTATACTTCAATAGTCAAAAGCACAAAAGCAAAGAATACAGGTAAAGAACCTAACAAACATCCTAATTTAAAGCCAGTAGATAAGGAAGATCAAGTCTTTTTGGATGAGCTTGAAATACTTAAAAGACAAGAACAAGATGCTAATGATGCAGCTGAAGTTCTCAGGAAGGAGTTTGCCTAAGAAACTGAGGATTTGCTTATTCAAGCAGGAGCTGCTAAAACTAGCAGTACTAACATAGTTAATACTGCTAGCACACCAATTTTGTACCTAGCGCCCGTCCTTATAGGTGGACCTATAAGCCTTTTCACTGATCTAACATCCAATATTGACCAGATGAGAATTCATAAATACCTGCTTTTTTGAGGAAATTTATAACAATCCTACTGCTGGTATTTTTACCAATGCATCTTATGATGATGAGGAGTGCTAGTGCATGACTTCATAAATATAGAAACTAATTGTTAATGCTCAGTAGTCCAAATCCCCACATCACAAGGATAAACCTCTATTCATTTTCCTCACATCTCTAATCTCTTGAGATTCTAAAATCAGCATTCAAACAAGGAGCAAATGACCAAAAGTTCTAGTGCTCTAATGCTTTGTAATTATATTCAAAAACAAGGAGAAAATACACATCAAAGAGTAACTTCTAGCATATGTTTATTTTCTTGTTTCCTTGTCTCAAATGAAACCCAAGAAAGAATCTCTGAAGCACTTGAAATGAAAGTTGGTTGATGCAATGCAGAAGAACTGTTGCCATTCAAGATTCAGGAAAAGTTTGGATTCTTGTAATTTGCCTTATGGGAAGAAGACACATTGGAACAAAATGGGTTTTATAGAAATAAGAGAGGATGAAAGAGGTGTTGTTGTTAGAAATAAGGCAAGGTTTGGTTGCTAAGGACATAGGCAAGAGTAAGGGATAGATATGATGAGGATTTTTGCTCATGTGGCCAGGATAAGCCATTAGGGATCTTTTTAGCCTTTGGATCTTACATAGGATTCATAGTCCTATCAGATGTATGTGAAAAAGTACTTCCTGTATGGGCAAAATTAAATGAGATTGTTTTAGTGTGTCACAACCTCTAGGTTTTATAGAACCTATATCCTAAAAAGGTCTACCAAATAGTGAAAGCTCTCATGGTTTACATACCAAGCTCCCAAAGCTTTGGTTATGGCTATCTTTATCTACTTTCTTGTTGAAGAATGATACAGAAAGAGTAACTATTGTACAAACTCTTATCAGTAAGGAAAGGACAAACATATATCACGCTAGTACAAGTTAAAGTGGATGTTATTATTTTGGTTCTACAAAGAGAATGCTTGATTTGATTGAAAATGAGGCATTAATGAAAGAGTAAGATTTCCAGATGAGTTTTATAAGAGACACTCAACTTCTTTCTATTTACAACAAACAGAAAGAAGAAAGTAATCATTATAAGGTCAGTATAAGTAATGTTGCAGAAATCCTGAATAAGTTTGATTTTGTCAGTGTAAAGACTGCTAGTACACCAATTGAGACCTAGAAGCCTTTAGTCAAGGATGAGGAAGCTAGTGATGTGGATGTACACCTTTATAGATCTATGATTGGCTCCTTAATGTAATAACTGCTCGAGTCCTATATAATTGTTTGCAGTCTGTGCTTGTTCTAGGTTTCAGGTCACTCCAAAGACCTCACATCTAAATGCTGTAAAGAGAATCTTTAGGTATCTAAAAGGAAAACCCAAACTGGGCCTTTGGTATCCTAGAGTGTCCTCATTTAACCTGGAAGCCTACTCAGATAGTGACTATGCTGGAGCAAATCTTGACAGGAAATCCACAACAGGAGGTTGTTAATTTCTTGGCAGGAGACTTATTTCATGGCAATGCAAAAAGCAGACAATTATGGCTACTTCTACTACAGAAGGTCAGTATAATGTTGCTGCATACAAATTGATGTGTCAAAGTTTTTATGGATTCCAAAATCAAAATTTAGACTATGGGTTCAATTTTTTCATGAACACAAAGATCTACATAGATAATGAAAGTACTATAGCATTGTAAAGAATCTAGTATATTCACTCCAAAACAAAGCATATTGTAATTAGGCACCACTTCATAAAGGATGCTTCTGAAAAAAACTATCCAGTGCTAAAAAATACTACTGAAGACAAATGAAGCTGACTTCTAACCAAGGAAATTGAAGTTAGAAGCAGGTTCCTTCCAGTTCTGGTTGTTACTATTGGTAATGAAACAACCCATAAGCTGCATTAGCTAAGGGGAGGCAATATGATTTGTTGTACAGTTTGTATGAAGTGTTCAGTGTGCAAAGATCTTTACTATAGTGAATGGATTTTTCATGGAGTTATTAGGTTTTAGAGAGTCATGTGGAAAAGAGATATAGATTATACTGAAGAACTGTTTGATTCCAGACATGTTCATTTTTGGTTTGTACAAAAGTTATACCGGCAATGCAAAGTAATATCGTTTGGCCAAAGAATACCGCTATAAAAGACGATAGGAGAAAATACCGCCAATGGACTAAAGTTTAAATAGAACGGTTTCTTTTGATTTGGGTTATGGCTAATTCACAAGGGTCATAGGTCATGTGCATTAGGTTATCACTGGTAACATTCATTAATGGGTATTTGACATCATATGGTTCATATTAGGGGTGTTCATGGGGCGGTTCGGTTCGGTTTGTTAGGAGATTTAAGCTATCCGTCACGGGGCGGGTAATTAATTTTACTATCCGAAATCAAACCGTACTACACGGGTAACCGAACATGCGGGTACCCAAAGTGAGAGGTTACCGGCGGTTCGGGTCACGGTTAACCGTTTTTGACGTTTAATCAAGTTTAACCGTATAAACAATGTACATAAAATGTCTTTCTAGTAAAATTAAATGACATTGAATTTAAAAGTCATATAAAACGTAAGTATTCCGTTACAATAATTGCATTCAAATATTCATATATAACTTATTAACAAAAAATATTACTCGACGTTTATAGATTACGATCACATTAATCAATTTTCACACATAGATTTTTACAAATGTTCACATTAGGAGCTAAAAAGTCGTTATACAATAAAAGTATTACAACAATCGTGAGGGTTTAGTTTGAACACCCCTAGGTCATATGCATTGGGTTGTAGTGGTTTATAGTGTCTGCGTGAAACGTATAATTGTTAAAAAAAATTACTTAACGAAATTGGAATCACCGGGTTGATTTTTTTTAAATTTTGATTGTTATTTTTTTATTAAATTTATGGAAGTTTTAATTTAAATTTTGTAGCTTTTTTAAACATTTTTTATTTCTAAATTTTCTAAATTTTTAATTTAAATTTATATTTTTTAAATTTTGTATTAGAAGATATTGTGTTTAATTAGGGGAGGGTTTATTTTTGTGAAAAAGTGTGAATTTTCAAAAAATTTAAAATTGTTACTTATCACTTTCGAGCCAAATTTTTAGTCAAAATTTTTAAAATCACCTAGGAAGTTAATCTGGGCGTTTTGGCATCCTGATTTCATCACAAACCCCTATTTTATCTCCAATAATTAGGGTTGCACCCAAAACAAAACAACAAAATCTCTTTTTACACCATTAATTACCAATTTTACTTATTTCTTTTACACATTGCTGCTGAAGAATCATGGAAACTCAAGCCATTGATGATCCTCCAAAGTGTGTATGATCTCTGTATTTCTTTGTGTACACAGGTTACAGATCAAGCCAAGGAAATTAAACACCTGAAGGCACAGATCAAGAAGCTTAAGAAGAAAGCCAAACCTGTTATCACCCACCACAGAGCTTGGATGAAGAGTGTATCATTGAAGCAAAGATTGGCAGGAAAGAAGTCCTTAAAGAAACAATGGCTGCAAAAGGAGTCTGTATCCAAACAGGGGAGGAAATCTGCCAAGGCTGAACCTACAGTCAATAAAGATCAAGCGTTTGATGAGCTTGCTGATGATACATTAGATTATATGGAGTCTGAGGATGCTCAAGATGTGGGGAGGACAAGAAATGTAGTAAGTGAAGAAAAGGAGACTGCAGATAATGGAGTTAGTACTGAAGATGTAGTTAGTTCTGACAAGGTAAAAGTTAGTACTGACAAATCAAGAGATAGTACCGACAGATCAAGAGATAGTACCGACAAGGAAAAAGATAGTACCGATAGACCAGATGAAGGTACTGATGCTCAAACTAAAGGAAGAAGTGCTACTCCAACAACTCCAACACCTACTCCTACAACTTTTGGAGATGATGAAACTATTGCTCAAGTTCTTCTCAACATGAGCCAAGCCAAAGCAGTTTCAAGAGAAAAAGAGAAAGGAGTAGAGCTTAAGGATGTTGAGGAAACTGAGAGACCTGGGCCTACTTCAACCAGATCATTATTGACATTAAAGCCTCTTCCAAAGATTGATCCAAAAGATAAAGGGAAAAATAAAATTGAAGAGGAAGATGAGTCTGATACTGAATCTGAAGGTATTCCTGAAGCTGAAAAGAAGTTTAAGCAACTTGCTAGGGATGAAGAGATGGCTAGGAAGGTACAAGAGGATTGGGAAGCAGAAGAAGAAGTTAAAAAGCTAGCTGAGGCAGAAGCTACAAAGGCTGCCCTTTCAAATGAATATCCTAACTTAGTACCATTAGTTATATACTTAGTACCGCTAGTTATAGTTCGTACTGACAGTACAAAGTGTTAAGTACTGCTCAGATAGTTAGTACCGTTTAAGAGATATGTATGAGATATTATAGGAAAAGATATGTATTATCTTTTACGTGTTTTGTAAGCCTGTTAGGGTTTATCCTTGGTCTATAAAAGGAACCCTCACGACATAGTTAGACATACCAGTTCAGCATATATCTCATACAATCATATCTCATAGTTAGTAATCTGTAATCGTATTAGCAGATTAATAGAAATCAAAGTTTAGTATTCATTATACTTCTTAATACTATTGTGTAGATTCCGCATATACAATAAGTATTCATAGTCAGTGTTTCTCTATAGTCAATTTGTATTTATACAAGTTGGCTATCACCCTTAGCAGGCTGCAAAGATCTGTTCAGTTTGGGACTCACATTATCTTATTACACGCCTTGTAATTTTGTGAATATTTAGTTGTCATTCAAAATAAAATAAAAACCAAAAAGATTTTTATTTCTTTGTTATTTTTACTTTCTTTTTGCTTTTGGCATGTTTCTGTTTATATAATAAAAATCATGCTTTTGTTAGATTATAGTTTCTCTTGTGTGCATCTATTAAAATTCTAAAAAATTGTTGTCAAAACTCATAGTACGCTGCACTTGTTATTAAGTGCGCCGTGTTTTCTCAACATAAAAAAGCAGTTTTGTATAAAAATAATAATCAGATGAAATTTATTTTTGTTTTATCAATTGTGAGTATTTGTAATGTGTTTTTTATTTGCTTTTTGCATGCTTGTTTGTTTGTGTGTGTTTGCTTGCCTAAAAAAATTGTCAAAACTATAAAATTAAAAAAAAAAATTGTATTTCCTTTTGTTTAGTTGGTATGTTTGTGTTTGTCTATTTTGAGTTTGCCTGTGTTTGTATTTGTGATATTAAATAATAAGTAAAAAAATCTAAAAATATGTTTTCTGTCATGATAAAACCGCCACACACATATTGTTGTGCGACGCACATTTATAAATATTTCCCGCCATCATTTGAATATTTGAAATAATAATAAAAAAATTAGACTCGATGTACGCCGCACTTTCCTTTAAGTGCGACGCACTTCTGGTCTACCAAAAAATAATTTTGTTAAATATTTGTTTTATATGTTATATAATTATTGTATATTCGATTTGTGTTTAATTTATGCCTAAAAATTAAAAAAGACCCAAAAATATTTGTTTTAATATTTTTTTTGTAGTTATAAGTTTTTGTACCATAAATAATTAAATATGTGCTTGATATGTATTTGTTTTTAAACCAAAACAAAAAAAAATCAAAAAAAATAATTTTTTAAAACAAATATTTTTATGTGTGTTTGTTTTAGTAAATGTATATAAATAAAAATTTAAAGAAAAAAATATAAAAATATAAAAAAAATTGTTTTGAACTTTGTGGGTGTGTTCGCTGGAAACCCTCACGAGACTATGACTCGTCCACTCGGGCCACCGAGGGGTTTAAACGCTTGTTGCATACGCTAAATGCAACCGTGGTGCCTACGAAAGTGCGCTTTGGTATTTTACGGTTTTTGTAGTTGTGATTATTTTGCAGATTAAATAAATGAGTGGAGCTTAGATTGGTGGTAATATTACATTTGGGGCCGATATGTTTTGATTATTTTACATGTGGTAGATTACACATGACGGCGTTCTGTTTCGCGCCGTATCTTTCAGAATTCAACCAAGCACTTATGAGCCCCAGGAAGTCTCGTTTCTCTCATATTTACTTTTCCTGTTTGTCCCACTTATAAGTTATTTCCTAATTACGCATAATGCTCAACTTAAGTGTGGGGGGAAAATGAATTGAAAAATCAGACTCATTATTAATTTGTAACTTTTGTTCGCCCTCGGTAATCTAAAAATCTATTCTTGTTTTTAAATTTTTTTTGCCACTTAGGTTCATATATTAGAATAAAAACGTAGTAAATAAATAAAGTTTTAAAATCAGATATGTGTCCCGATTGATAAAGCAGATCCGACTCGGGATTGATAACATTCTTTGCGCATTTATAACCATTCCAGTAAATATGTGAGGATTTTGAGGCTGTATATAGCATACGTATTTTATGCTTTATTCCTTTGATTATGAGTGTGCCAGTGATTTATTGATTCTAGAACTTGTGCTTGAAATCATTACGAGACCGCAATGAGATCACGTTCGCGTGATATAGGTATTTTTATGTGATAAAGAGACAACTTAGGATTTAACCTAAATTAGCCATCCATTTTAACACATTATTTAGCTAATTACACTGATTAGCTAACCACCCAAATAAAACCCGTTTGTTAGCACTCGTCTTTAGTGCTAGATACCCCTAGTTTAACCCTCTGAGCCATTTTATTCATCTTTCTCATCCAAAAAAAAAACAAAAATATATAACCTTTAGCCTAGCCTTACCCCTTATCGAAAGTCCCTATGGTTGGTTGCTAGTTGCTCGATGTGATTGGTTGTTTTTTGCTCACAATTTGTTCAGGCTTTGTTATGAGTATTGTGCCATTCCAACGAAGATGAAGACTGTACACCTTCGTGTTCGTATTTTTGTGGTGTATCCTTATCTTAAGTGTGGAGGAATTGTTAGTTGTGTGAAGGACTGTACCCTTCATATGGATTTATGTGGCTCGATGCGAGTGCAAACAATTAATGGGAAGAAATACATCTTAGTCATCGTTGATGATTATTCTTGGTTTACTTGGGTCAAGTTTTTGAGATCGAAAGATGAAACCCCAGCGGTCGTCATCAAATTTCTGAAGCAAATACAAGTCGGTCTCAACAAAACTGTCAGATACGTCCGTACCGATAATGGCACAGAATTTGTCAATAAAGATTTGACTAATTATTATAAACGTGTCAGCATTTTTTACCAAAAGACAGTTTTGAGGATACCAAAGCAGAACGGCATTGTTGAAAGACGAAATCGTACCCTTGTAAAGGCCGCTAGAACAATGCTGATATTTTCTAAGGCCCCGATGTTTTTATGGGCAGAAGCTGTGGCGACTGCTTGTTACACCCAAAACCGATCCCTCATTCACACCCGTCATGACAAAACCCCATATGAACTGGTGCATGATAAGAAGCCTGATCTTACTGTGTTTAGTGTCTTTGATGCTCTTTGTTACTACAAATGAAGCGAGATCTAGGAAAATCTACAACCAACGGCTGATATTAGAATTTTCGTAGGCTATGCACCAAGCAGGAAAGGTTATCGAATCTACAACAAGAGAACCCGACGAATTATGGAAACTATTCACAGTTCTTACAATATACCGGGTATTAGTACCCGGCTTAATACCGAAAGTCATACGATTAACTATTAAACTAAGAGCTATAATAAACAATAAAATACACGGGGTGACCGAGTCTTTTTCTAATATCTAACAGTACCTCCTACAAATAAAGAACTGGAGATTTTATTCCAACCAATGTTCGATGAATACCTGGAACATCCTCATGCTGAAAGACCAGTCTCTCCTGCTCCAGCAGTTTCAGTTCCAGTCAATTCAACTGGTACACCTTCATCTACTACCATTGATCAAGATGCACCTTCTCCAAGTCATTCACCGTCATCTTCGGCCTTACAATCTCTAAGTTTACATCAAGGCGTTGCAGTTGAATCTACTCTCATGGAAGACAATCCTTTTGCTCCTGTTGACAATAATCCCTTCATAAACGTATTTGCTCCAGAACCTAGTTCTGAAGCATCATCATCCGGGGATCTTAGTTCAGCAGAATCTCCTTATGTCTCTCAAACACTTCATCATCTCGGTTAAAATATACAAACTTTTGGTAGAAGAATAGAATTAATTTGTCATTTGTAGGTTATTGGAACGTTGTCGTGAAGAAAAAAGAAGAAATACACGGAAGATTTGAAGCTTTAACGCTGAAGTAAACTAAGCTGAATCAATTCCCGACACGCTGTTCACAATTTTGGTCATAACTTGGTCAATACAGAACTCCGTTTTTAGTTGGTACCAATGCGTGCCACAGCGAGTGAAATTAAATTATCTACACGCATTAAAAAGGCCAACTGCTGAAAATGTGACCAAAGTAACGCCGCACTTGCAGAAACGAGCGCCGCACTGAACGAAAAAATTCTTTAAACACCTAAAATGCGGCGGTTTTAACATAAAGTGCGAGGCACTTTGAGCGTGGAGAAAATTAAAAATGCATATTAAATGCTAATTGCATTAACTTCACTAAGTGCGTTGTTACAAATAATTGTGTGCGGCGCACTTTGGGCCTCCGAAAAGCCTATCAATACCCTCATATGGCTCTCCCATTTCATAAAATCTCTCATACAATCTTCATAAAACTTACATCACACAAACTCTACAAGCCTTTGGAGAGGAGGGAAGGAGTTGGCGAGGGATCTTTGGATCCAATGAATCCAAAAAACCCATTAATCCCACCACTTCACCACCATTCACCACCCTACACCACCACAAAAACCCGCAACCATAGCATGAATTCCCAGAAATCTAACAACATATCTAGCCTAACATATCATACCATTTCCATAAGCTAATACTTATCACCTTGATTTTAGAGGATTCACACAAATTCTCTTAAAAGATCACACCATAAACCTTGTTACCAAACACTCTATTTGGTGATACGTTGTTGAATTTCTAGAAGTTAGGTGACATATTTCCGGTTGTCTCAGTAGCATTTGGTTGTTGGTTGATCATGGAATTGTTAGTTTTGGGTTGGTGGTTGTTGTAGTCGAAATATTATTATTGATACTTTGTTCTCATATGTGAAACATGAAAATATTTTAGAATGATTTTTGCTAAGATTTTATGAATATACATGTTTATGAATTTGATGTTATCTTGCTTGGATCCTTGTTTATCTTTTGGTATATCATTGCAATTAAAATAGGCCGAAAGGGTTAATTGTCTTGATGTATTTTGAACCGTTTGTCTATGACGTGTCAATATCATACTTGTGAGAATTGTGTGGTAAATTGATAATCAACCCAAGCAGAATGATGTTTAAGACCCTTCCTTATGTTGACCGACCGGGTTGGGAGGAATTCATATGTATGCATATTTGATATAAACCATTCTTAATGCACTCGTGATGATGTAGTATATAGGCCGAAAGGATTCTATGTTATCATTGGTAGATATGCTTGTTATTATGATTACCCGTCATATATAACTTGTATGCTTTGTTTATATAAAGTCTTGCTCTATCTATATCTATTATGTTATGTGGATCATACCTTGGTATCTTGCTTGCTTTACACACGTTTTGGCTATTTGATCCGTGACAATCAATTAGCTTTGTTACTTGATAAACAATATGTGAATTGCTACAAATCCCGTGGAACGACCTGGACTTACCTAATACTATATTACACTCGAATAGGGTATACTTGCCCGAATGTTGTGTTTTTAGTCAAAATCGGTATTTCTAGTTATTATAAATTTAAAGCTTGTAAAAACACACATCAACATCAAAGTAAACAACTCTATAAACTGACAATGTACTCGGATTCAAAATACATCCATATTAACTTCTGTGATGAAAAAGGAATTTCTCAAAAAAATTATTCTCCCTACACACCTGAACAAAATGGTGTTGCTAAAAGAAAAAATAGAACCCCTCAAGAAGCTGCAAGAACAATGCTTTCAGGATCTGTCTTTTTCAAAAAAAATACTGGACTGAAACATAGCCACAGCAAGCTACACTTAAATAGATCCACGATTGATTAAAAGACAACTCAAACTCTTATGAAATATTATTGTAAGAGAACCCCAAAAACTCGACTTTCATGATGTTTTTCCCGATGTCCTGTTTCATCCATAACCATAAAGATCATTAGGAAAGTTATCAAGAAAAATTTGATGATGTTTACTTCCTTGGAAACTCACAATGGTTTCCAATCCTTCAGAGTCTTCAACTAAAGAAGAAAACAAACTGAAGAGAAAACCTCACATCACATTCCGATGAATCTCTGATCTATCCCAAAAAAAAAATTTCACAAAACCTTTAGTTGACAACATCAACATTGCCGAATCTGAAAGATATCCACCTGATGAATTCTTCATCCTTATGAGCCTTCTCAAAGGTATCAAACAAACAGCAATGATGTGGTCCTTCACATAGAACCCCGTGAAAGTCCAGAACCAGTTTGTTCTTGAAACGACAGTTCATTTGACCAAAAATGGGGGGGTTAGCTATCAAAATGATCTCAATGATCAAAATGATAATCTACTCAAATTGGATGAAATCTTAAATGATGATCAGTTTTGAACATTCAAATCACACAAATGATGAAAAATCATTGATAATGACACACCCCGAGAATTTCCCAGGTCCATATTTAAACGTTTACGACTATTAATTTTCTTTTATATGTTTACGTTATCTGAAATACGTCATCAAGACTTTTCGGCATCGGATATTCATTAGTTTAGATATTATATGAGTTATTTTATCTTTCTAAGTGTTTTTCGTAGTTTAACGATCACTCCCCAATATTTATTATTTATGGCTTTATAGTCTATTACGTTTTTCTATTCCTCGCGTTTTTGACCTAACGTAACCTCGGAAACTCGAAACCTTTTTGTGTAAACTTTAGTTATTGTCCATCTCGTATTCTAAAGTCAAAAGGTCATTCACCGAACCTTCCCTCTTAACTGATATATATTGGATGCCTAAACCAAACCAAATGCACCATAAGCCTTGAAATTAAATCAAAGGCATCTTTTCTTGAATTTCCCATGCATGTGTATGAAAGTGACACATGAGAATCCATTTCATGCACACTCATCCATCCAAGTCAAGATAAATGCATGCTTACACACTTTGACTTGTACATTTGACTTGGAAATTCAAATTTGAGACATAATATGAACCATGGACCAAAATTTAGAACCATGATGGTCCTTGTGACCTAGTTTCGGCCGAACCACACACACATACCTTTGGTGTGTGTTGATCACTTGTTACTTAAAACCATGTAACCCTAAACCTTCCTTGGCCTATAAATACCTTACATTCTCACAACTTAGGGTTTCTAATTCATTTCATAAGCCACCAACAATTTTCTTCTCTATTTTTCCTTCCTCTTGGCCACGACATACATACACACCCTATACTTTTCTATAGTTTGATTCTATCAAGATCCAGCATTCTAAGTTCATTTCTAAGGTTACCTAAGGTATATCCAATTATTGGTTGGTTTATTTCCAAGAGTTTTCTCATGGTTATAAAATTAGGGTTTCTAATTTTATAAGTGGGTTTTATAGATCTATTGATTTTAGGTATAGATCTTGTGTTATTACTTCTTGTCCTTCATTCTTGTAAGTATCTTGAATCTTTCTTTATCTTTTTTTCTTATGTTCTTATTTATAGTTCAAGATCCATACATCCATATGTTGTGTTTTCAATTTTGAAGATTTTAAAGACAAAGATTATTATAAATAATGAAGTTCATTTGTTTTCAACTAGTTTAAATACTATGATTCTTGGTGAGATGAGATTGAGAGTGTTTGCCAACAATAGAAATGAAAGATTAAGTTTAGATTTAGGTATGGTTTTGTTGTGGAATAGTTGTGAATGGAGATAGGCTAGATTAGCACTATTGTGAAGTTTTGGTGGATTTTGGTTGAGTTGTTTGACAAAAGTGCTAGCTCTAAATCTCCAAAATTTGTTTTGAGGTTTGGTCGACCTAAAAATTCTTCAATAAGGCGTAAAAAGTATTTTTTGAAGAGCCGTTTCGAACAGATAGTTTTTCAAATATCAACACTTTTAAAAAAACGGATTTATAACGACCGCAAATGAAACTTGAAAAAATTTTTGGCGAAACCATATGAATAGTTGCTGTGGTGTGAATAAGTAAAACGGAGTTTCGGACACTTTCCGGGACATTTTAGGACTTTCTAAACATTAGCGAAAACATATAGTAACACTTAGATATTATTGAGGTCTTGTTTTAAATTGACGCCGTCAACATATTATGGGAAAAGCGTATAAAGTTTACAAAAATAGTAGAGTTTGGTAGAATTTAGCGGAACGAATTAGAAGTTAAGTAATTAAGGCTATTTAGTATGCGTGTTTGACTTATGGAAACTTAACAATTTAACGGGACGTATTAACGCCCCAAACTAAAAACTATCCTAAAATAGAACTTACTAAAAATGGAAACTTTTGGAGATAAACGCCAAAACTTTAAAGAAAAATTATATGATTCATTTCATCATGTCTTGTTAACCAAACTAAACCAAACAAATACACATGGATGTATTTGGTGGATGACCATATTGTGCAATTCTTGGTCAAACTATTCCGTGTTTCCTTGAGACGCGTTATTATCTAGTGCGAAAATTTCTAAATCAACGTTATACTTGTCGTGATATCATTTGCTCATTATTGCAAAGATGAGTTTCATAGACCCAATGTTTTACTACTTTAACTTTACGTTTCCATTTCCTGATTACGTGTTTGACTAAGTAGCGAAAAACACCACAACTGCCCGAATTACATGAACCTCAATTGCTTAAACCGACCGTACTGGTTAAGTGACCGCGAAATGTTGTAAATAGATCAATTGGGAGTATATATCCTTTATTCGGCTAAGTAGCCTTTACTAGATTCGAAGGACACAACAAACGGATATTATACCAAGTTCGGAATGTCCAATAGGTGAACTTGGTTAGATACCTCGAGGGCGTGGAATACTATTCGGCATATAAAAATGATCCCTTTTAAATTGAGCTTCGGTGTCATAAGCTTAGTGCAACAGTAAATACATTCTTATTCTTTTATTAATGTTAGTATCTGTTATAAAAACTGTCACTCGTAACTGTGAACTTGTGTCTACTTTTAATATGAAATTCAAACCCTATGAATTCACTCTACTTATATTGACCGTTTTAAGCAGGTTTATCTAGGTACTACTTAGCTGTGGATGATCTTGCATGCTATTTGGTGACGCTATTGTAACAACCCACACAAACTACATACGCCAGCGAATTACAACCTTGGGTGCTACTATTCAAAATACATGCACACGAGTCCCAGTAAACGTTCAAAGATACGTTTATAAAACACAAATTTCATTTATTAGAAAGACAGAGTTTACAAGGTCCCAATACCCAATATATAAATTTAATTAACAAAAATCGCAACATATAACGACTTTTATTTTAAAACATTTATTTAGTTTATAACGCTAATTCACCAAGACACCGTCCTTGATATACGCGTTCCGTCCTATCCAACCATCAACATCAATTAACCTAAGATACATGCTTAAAAAGTCAACAAAACATTGAGTGAATTCATAGAGTTTACAAATAATAGTTAGAACGCATAATTTGGTTCAACAAAGCGTATAACGTTGGCTCGTAAGTCAAGTTAAAAAATATGATTTCCAACCTAAAGACCCAGTATACCCGAGACTTAAACACATTCATTTCCCGAGGCCGAAATTATGTCCGAGAAGTATGCCACTTCTCCTAATACTAACTAAAAAATGTCCGTTACAGGTGCTCCCATATTTATTTATTTAATTAAATAAAAACCAATTTTAAATTTATCATATTCAATTTTTTATTCAAACCCATACTCAAATCTAGATTTTAATTGTAACACCCCCAAAAATCACAACGCAGTGGAATACCACTTGGGGTGCTACTTCATAGTCCATATGCACAAGTCACAAAAAACGACTTCAAAAGAGATGTTTAAATAGATTTCACATTCGATATATTAAAATCAGAGTTTACAAAGGATCCCATTTATAATGCAATAGAAACATTTTGTTTAAAACGTTATCGAATGGAACTCAAGATATTAATTCTTCAAAAATATATCCGTGCTACACCAATGCTCCCAATGCTCCACAAGCAAAATGATAACCTGAGAAAATACATGCTAAAACGTCAACAATAATGTTGGTGAATTCATAGGTTTAAGTAAAAGTAGTGTTGAAATAATTTAAGTAAATTTTCAGAAGAAGAGTAGTGTTACGGCATTTCAAAGTGTTATTTCCGAAATCCAAGTAGTGATTCAGTAAATCAAGAAGTATTTAAAAGTGGACCACAAGACTTAAGTAATGGTGGACTAAGTACGTATTCCGAAGTCCAAAACAAGTAAGGTAAACAAGAGAAACAAATTATCCAAGTCTAATTATATATTATTCCACTAAGCTCATGACCCCGAAGCCTTAACTATTTGTCTGCCCCAAATAAGGTAGGGTGTCTGCCAAAACAGCCTACAAATTCCTCTAAATGTTAAATGCACCATGATCAACTTGTGACCAGAAATTCCAGGTGGGGATTGTTAGTCCTGATAGATCTATCCACAACACTAGCGCTTACAATAGTGGTAATTGACGGTTCATGATATGGTAGGGACTTAGATGGCACTGTGGTAACCTAGGCAATAATATTCAGGCAAAAATCTGGATAGCATGCAGTTTAAAACACTTGTGTCCGTAGTAAAACAATCATGTTGTTCAAAATTTATGATTTCAAATATAAGTATTCAACGATCTCAAATCATATAGTAACAAATCAAGCTTTGGTAAAAATAGTCATGTAATGCTTATGTAGTAGAAATCAATAAGTTTACTTAGTAAAACGAGCATGTATTCCCCTCGCGGGTTTATAAAACATTGAAAAGATTGAAATGCGAGACTATGAACTCACATCGATATTGAAGAGCAGTTGGCAGAATTGCACATATAAAGCACAACACGAACGAAAACCAGACGGCTCGACCAAGAAGATGCATCTTAACTTAACGGCTAAGACCCACTAGCCTAGGATGATGCGTTTGGGTTTTCCGATGAATGGTTACATCAACGCGACACGTTGATAAAGATTTAGATTTCCAAGTTGTAATAGTTTGGTGGTTGGTTAAATAAATAAATTGAAAAGTAAAAACAAAGCATGTAATATATTCCGTATATATATTACATATGAAAAATAAACAAGTATATAATTCATACCGTGAATTATATAATAAAGGAAACCAATTAAATAAATAATTGCGAAATGTGAGAATAATTGAAACAAAACATTTCGACACGTTTTCGGAAATCACCACTTTAATTAATAAAGAGTTCCGGCATAAATGTAAACACATGTTTTAAAGTTACAAATTATGTTTAACGATGCTTGTAAACTTTTTACAAAAGTTATGATTTTACCTTCTAGTCAAGAATTTATAAAATAATATTTTATAAATTAATCTTTCGTCTTATTGACGGATCGTAGCTAAAATTGTTGTCTCCTTGTAAAAGTATAGTTTTTGTTCGTTGTCATGTTATCGTATAGTTATATTTTAGTATATTTTTAAAATATAACTTAGTCTCTTTTACCGGGTTTAAAATAATAAAAGTTTTAGTAAAACCTTACTAAGTATAGAAATTTTATATAAATTTTGTCACGACTTTTCCGTTTATAAAACGATACCTATATTCGTAATATCTCAACGTTTTCCCGAAATCAATATATGTTGCAATTTTTAGCGTGTCAGTATTTCAAGCACCCGCGTGTTTTAAATATAATATTTATTTGTTATCATATCTAAACTAAACCAAATAATAAACATCATATTTATTTAACCAATTTAAACCACCAATATATATCCGGTTTATAATTTATATATCTCGTGTTATTTTTATTAGTCAAGTGTATGAACCAACGAACCCTTGATGATCTTTGTGCAAAACCAAACACACCCATTTGGCAAATCTGCCAAACCAAACAAACACCCCCTTATGTTGTTTTCTGCCCAACCAAACGCCCCTTGTGGGCCGTTTTTAATACCAAACACACCCCTTTTGTTGGCTGCCACAGCCAAACGCACCCTAATTGGTGCCGAAACCCAAACCGACGCAGCCCTTGTGGCTGTGACCACCACCAGACGCGCCCTTGGTGGTGGCTGCCCTAAACCCAACGCACCCTATGTCACGACAAGAAAACCAAACGCACCCTCGGTGCTTAATACAAAACCAGTCGCACCCCTTTTGGGTGGTTGTCCAAAACAAACGCACCCTAGTCGGTGCGACTATCAACCCGAACACACCCTCTCGGTGGTGTTATTAATAAACCGAACGCACCCTTTTTGGTGCGGTGAACAGTAAACCGAACGCACCCTTGGTGATGGTGGGGGTGTTCTCGGAGGTGATGGGGTGGCGGAGATGGAGATGATATCATGGTGATGATGGTGGTGTTATGGTTGTGTGGGACGTGGATGGCAGCGGCGGCAAATGTAACATTTCGTATTTTCAGGTCATTTACGACGTCATATATTTCACTAATTATTTTTTTTCTCGTACGCGTTCGCTTTTAATTTTAATAGTTAAGTTAAATCGCGTAAGTTAAAAAATTATCGTTTAGCGTAATCGGACACCAAACGAATTAAAGTTTTCGTCAAGCAAGCAATATATTATTTTTATGAAAGTAATAATTAACTTTTTATATTTTATTTTTATTGGTTGCGTAAGACGTTTACGTTTCGCAATTAAATACGTTTAAGCATACCCGGAAATCACTTATACACATTTTTAAAACCCTAGATATTTATTAGATATTTATCTAAAATATCTTTTAGATATTTCCTTAACCTTACCCTAGTTAGACTTAACTAGAGTTCCTTAACCCTAGTTAACCCCTATATATACCCTAACTAGACTACAAAATCATAACTTACATTTCTTTACAAATTTCATCACAAAATCTCTCCCCTCCTCCCTCTCTTGGCTACGGCAACACCCCAAACACAACCAAATCCATATCAAATTTTATATAACACATTTACATACATACCTACATCATATCTAAGATGTCCTAAGAAGATTTGAAGGCTTGGTTAATCCTTTACAAGTGTTAAGCAAGAAAATGCAAAGTTAGGGTTTAGGAAATCAAGATCTTGCAAGCTTGGGTTTACAATCTAAACAAGGGTTTAGATTGTGTTGGGTATCATATTTCATCACTCTAAGGTTATCTAAAACCCTTTATGTCTTTACATTCATCATTTTATGCATATATATGTCTATGTAGTTAATCACCATCTAGGAACTTATTTACTTGTAAATTTTATAATTCTTGGATAATCTTTGGATTAATCATATACTAAGGACCCTAGGAGTATAAGACATAAGATATTAAGGGTTCTAATGGATTTGTAACAAAGTGGTAAAGCTAAAAAGTCCTAAAAACAAGTTTTAAACACATTTTGAGAAAAATATCTAAAGGGGCTGTTTGGAGTTCGAAATTTACATATATATTTTATGATTTTATAAAATACTACATGTCACAAGGATCGTGGGGTCATAAAGAACTCGAAAAACCGATTAATAACGAAGAAGATACGCTAGTTACGAGTTTACGATAGTTAATACTCTTATAAAACTATTTTTATAAAAGTTACTATTCATGGCAGAAACTTATACTTTGAAAACATCAATAATATGATAAAACTTTCAATTACAAGAACGTGCTCGAAAGAATCGCTAAAAACGGAGCTATAACGAATAAGATACGACATTTACGGGTTTTACGACTATTAAACTTATATAAATAAATATGTGAACTGATGTGAACAGTAAAAGTACTGTTCATCAGTGGACTCAAAACCTAAAAATGTCTTATTTTGATACATCGTCTTAGTACGAAGACGTGGGCGCAAGAAACATACAAATCGGACTTGAAACGTGCATTTTACGCCGTTTTTGTTAAAGGGTTATTTATAAACGTTTTTACTTTATAAATATAATTTCGCTAAAACGATTAGATGGTGATGTAGCTATATAGAAATATATATGTTATTAGTTATCAAAGTGCTATATTACTAGGGAATTTCATAATGAGGCCTCTTCGGATGGCGTATCGACGAGTTGTTGGATTTACGATTTAAAGTATCCTAGCTCCTCGTACGTCATGTCATGACCTCTTAATTATGATAGCCCGAATGATAGTATGATGATAACTATATAGGATTGTATATGATAGTTGTTAAGTCAAAGTACTTGAGTACTGATACGACATATATTTACTTAGGTTGCTTTCGGATATTTCCGTGATACGTTTTCTGCCATTTACCCGATTATTTCATCACTTCACTTCTAAGGTGAGTTCATAGCCCCCATTTCTATCTACTTGTTTTACAAACTCTACGGGGTGGAATTACATGCTTGTTTTACTACGGACACAAGTGTTTTCAAGTGTTTTCAAAGTGTATGCTATCCAGATTACTGCCTGATTATTAATGCCTAAGTTACCTTCTTGCCGTGAAGTCCCTATTTATCATGAGCCGTTAATTGCTAATTGTAGTGAGCGCTAGTGTTGTGGATAGATCTATCGGGACTGACAATCCCCACCTTACTTGGGTCACTAGTTTGATCATGGTGCATTTAACATTGAGAGGACAAGTGAGGTTGTTGGCAAGCATCCTATATTCTAGTTGGGGCAAACATCTAGTTAAGGCTTCGGGGTCATGAGCTTAGTGCATTAATACATGTTTTTGGACTACTGAACTTGTTTCATAGTCTACTAGTACCTAAAATCTTGTGGTCCACTCTTTTACTTATAAACCTATGGATTCACTCAACCTTTGTGTTGACTTTTAGCGTGTTTAATTTCAGGTCCTCAGATATAAGCTTGGATGGGAGCCGTGATGGATATCTATGAAGATGGATTCTGTGTTTTATTTAAATTCGATGCAACTTTTATCTATGAAAACTTATGTCGTCTTTTGGGATTATAAAGCTTTTGTTTAAAGAACGTATGTAGTATGTCTATGACTTTTCTTTTCAAAACATATGGGACCTAATGTATGAACTCTGATTTTGTTATAATGCATCGAATGATCTTATTTAAAACGTCCATTTAAGGTCGTTTCCTATATCTTGATTGTTGTACTTTGACGTAGCACCCCAAGGTTACCATTCCGTTGTATATCAGATTTTGGAGGTGTTACATTAGACATGTAAAAATTGTTGTAATCATTTCTGGATCTTCATTAGTAATGTCATTTTCAGATTGACACGGTTGTAGCCAACTTAAAATACATGGACCGATAGGACGAGTAGTTATCAAGTTCCCAGTATTAGACATGTAAAAATTGTTGTAATCATTTCTGGTTACTAAATTTGCAAAATGTGGAAATTGACCCACATTAAACTTGAATGATAGAACCTACAAGTATATATTATATCATTCAATTAGAACCGACCGGAGGCCAAAGAGCAAATATGGAGTAGAATCAAAGTGACGAGATATATTCCACCGGGCAAACAAGTCTTGTCTTCATATACGTAAACCGCCACTATACGAACAAAACCCTATATAGCTGGCCAATACCTGCTATATCTGGTCAAGACCCCGTTAGACCCGGCCAAGATACGGCGAGACCCGGTCAAGACCCGGCTATATCCGGTTAGACCTATTATGTTTCCATGTAACTATCGAAAAAAATATATACGTAGTATTTGTTATTGGCTTATTGCAACTTCTATGATACATGTATGTTTTAATTTAAGTAGAGTGAAGTTTATATACTCTAAATGTGAGGTATCTTGATCAACTAGTAATAATAAATGTGACAATCCATATTTTCATGACATTTTACGTCAATAAACTCAAAACCATTTACTTTGAACCCTTACGTGTTTACTTTTAATTATAACCGTTAAGTTAAATCGCGTAAACTGAAAAACAACTTTAAACGTAAACCGACAATATAAGTTTGCGTCAAATATGTGTTATATGACTATTACAAATATAATTTATAAGTCTACGCAATTTATTTTTGCAAGTTTTACGTAAACGCTTAAACTTTCCAGTTTAGTCCATACATGCATGCATGAAGCTTCACCACCTTACTATATACATACATATGCATGTATAGTTAAGCAATATATCAAAACTTTATAAAATTTGTCTTTTGCTTCCTAGTATGCAGCCCCTTTCCCTCCCAAAGTAGCTAATGCAACATCCTTGATCTTATACATGTTTATTTGAGGAATGAACTTAGTCTAATGTTATCATGTGATTTTCCAACTCACTCACAATGCGGTACCTACTCACTCTTGATTCATTTTACATGGAAAGGAAGCAAGCCAAAACACACAATCCCCATTTCTAGCTAAAGGCTTTCTATACATACCAAAAGTAGATCTTGACCTTGCCAAATTTACACTTTAAAAAGGAGAAGTAACCTACTCATTCCTCACACATCTCATTTAACAAAAAATTATCTTCTCCTCTCTTTTTACTCTCTTATTCGGCTAACAAGAAATTTTGTGTTTCATAATTTTCAAGTGTATTTCAAGAAGGTTTAAAGGGTTTAGTAGTAATCAAACAAATTTTGGGGTTTGATATAGGTTTAAACAAACTAATCTTATCATACTTCATCTTCAAGGTTCCATATTCTTTTCTCATACTTTTATTATATATATTTTGTTATGAACATCTTAATTACCAATTTATATCACCAACTAGTTTGTCATTTTAAAGATTTATAACGAAAACAAGTAAAAGTCTTATATATAAATACTTGCAAGAAAGAGTAAGATAAATGATTCACATGCTCATACACTTAAAATAATTATTTTTGACACCTCATAAGTTACTTACTAAAATATATGTCATGTTGTTAAATTAGTTAATTATAAACTAGCTTAGTAAGTTTTATTATTGTTTCTTGTTCTTAGCATATTAATTAGTCTTGATGAAGTGGTGGAAGGCATTAAGTTAGATTGGATTTGTTGTTGTGGTGAATGATTGTGAAAGTGGTAGGAGGGATTAAGTTAGAATGGTTTTTGTTGTTGTGAATTGATTTGGACTAGTAGACTAGAAATAAATTACTTGTTGACCCGTTTTTCTTCAACTGTTTTCGAACAGAAAATTCGGTTTTGACAAGCCGAGGATATAAAAACATGATAGTATATTTTCCTACGATTCCGTCGATATATCCCGTAACTCATTATAACGAAGGACCCGTAACTCATTATAACGAAGGAGATACATCCCGTTAAAGTTGGACTATTTTTCTGAAAATTAATTAAGTTTCCTGCACAAAGCTGAAAACATCCATTTAGTTTAAGATATCGCGTTGTTGTTAGGACAACATAAGTTTGAGGGGTTATTTCGGATCCCTTTAGCCTATAAAAAGACTTATACCATACTAATACTATTTGAATACATTTATATAATATTTTCATAGGTGACCGCTGCGTCGAAAACATTATAAATATTATTTTGTAAACTAATTAGACTATAATTAAATCGACTATATGAAAAACACTAAAAATAATGATTGAGCGCGCTAGACTATAAATAAAAATTGGCTATTAGAAAATACTTATATAAATTGAGCGAGATAGACTATAATTGAATTTGACTCTTAGAAAATATTACAAATGTATATACTTAAACAGTGACGAACTTGACGTGAATATTATTTTGACTTATAAAACTAAAACGCAAACTATTAGATGGTGATATAACGTTATAAAATATGTTGCATCATTTTATTTCGCTTGCATTATTCTAAATCAACCCATATTTAATTAGGTTGCATGTCGGACTTATTGTGACGATTTCATTTGCTTGATTTTCCCAAAAATCAATACTTTCACTTGAGGTGAATTTGTAGCCCCGCTTTAACTTGTTATTCACTATTTTACAAATCTCGGAATGAGATACATTGCTTGTTTTACAATAGGACGCAAGTACAATACTTTTCAATTTTTACAATGATTACGGATTGGCCTAAGTAGCGATAACCCACTATGCCCACTATCATGAATCGTTAATTACTTTGTGTAAGCGCGAGTGTTATAAATAGATCTATTCGGGATTGACATCCCCGTTCGCGTAAGTAGCGCTCGCTTACTAGTTTCGGAGGACCGAACTAACGGACGTATACAATGTCGGACTTTAGATGTTGCGGGTTGAACATCTACACGGGCATAATCTTTGCATTAATTTACACACATACATTGTTGTAGCCTCGATGTCATGAGCTTAGTGCAATCATAATTACTTTTCGTGATATTATAAGTGTTACATTATTACACACTTTGAAATCTTGCGGTCCAACCTTTATACTTATTTAAACCTATGAACTCACCAACTTTATGTTGATATTTTAAGCTGTATTTCTTAGGTGCCTAACTTGCTAAGGCGTAATTCAAGTGCTTTGGATCTTCATGCATTCAAGACAACATTTTCATAGACTTTCCATGCACTGCTTATCCTCGTTGTATTTTATGCAAAACTTGGGTCAACTTGTGTTTTTTTACTTATTTATTTCAATGAAACAACGAGGTTACCTTTAAACGACTCATGTAGATGTCGTTCTTTATTATCTTGTGCTTATGTATTATGAAGTAATGCCCCCCGTTTCCTATTCCGCTGCAACATATTTTGAGGGTGTTATAGATTGGTATCTAGAGCCAAGGTTATAGAAAACTAGGTTGCATATTTTACCTAGGCTATAACCATTTCATAAACATTGCATCGCATAAAACTTTTTCAAGTGCATACACGCTACTTAATTACATGACTTATACTTGCGTTTACTTTTCCTTACGTGCATTTTACATTTGCGAAACTTTTCAAAAGCATACAGAACGGCAAGCATTTCCTTTTCCGTGGTAGTGTAATGAATTTGAGCCTCTGTCATTGTCTTACTAGCATAATGTATAGGCTGAAAGTGCTTCATCTTTCGTTGTCCTAAAACCGCACCAATGGCGAAATCACTTGCATCACACATAATATAACACCCTGTGTTTTCAAGTCATTGACGACGTCGATAAATCTACTATTTATTTTTAGCGTTGTACGCGTTTGCTTGTAATTTCATGAATTAAGTTTAAATCGCGTAAGCTAAAAATTAGCGTTCAATGTAAACGGGCATCAAGCAATTAAATGTTTACACAAACAAGGTTAAGTAATTTTTTGAGGATAATTATTAACTTTGTTCATTTTATTTTTATCGGATACGTAAAGTGTATACGTTTCGCGATAAATTGCGTTTAGGCACTCCCGGAACCACAAAAACTTTTCTACGCTTCAACAAATACCCACTTTTATACCCAATACATAAAAGTTGCAAGATATATCATCTATATCTCATGTTTTGCCGAAATTCTTGCCAAGTGTACAAGTAATATGTCAAAACTCTTCCATTTGGTCAAAACAACAACATACTTCTTTCTTACACACCATACCTAGCTTACTTTGACTAATGACCATAACTATGGCCATACCTAAGACCAAGACCATCACTTGGACCATGCTTTGTCTCTTTGACCATGTCTTGCACCATACATGCATCTATACTTAAGAAAGTTAGCACATTCATGCTTTAACACTTTATAAAAATCAAACATATACTCCCTTTTGCTCCATATTAGGCCACGGCATCAAGCACACCACCACACAAACCCATATCAATTTTTATACAACCCATACACTCCTATACACATCCATTCTAAGGTATTCTAAGGTGATCCCAAGCATTGGCTAAGCTTTTCCAAGTATTACTTAAGAAAAAGGAAGTGAGGGTTTTGTTAAGAAAACAAGGGTTATTATTTGTGCAAGCTTTGGTTTTGTGGCTAAATAAGGGTTTAGCACTAGCATATCATCATCATCATACCTCATAAGGTTTACTTGAACTCTTTATGTTCTTATAATCTTCATTTTTTTAAGCATATGTTATTTCTATTTAGTTTAATCACCATTTAGGATTTTATCATAAAAATGAGATTTAAACTTGAAATGATCATATGGATTACTTTTATATATGTTGTGACATTACATATATCATGTTAAAAATGATGATAAAATATTGTATCATGTTGTTTTGGTGTAAACATGATTATGGGATAATTAGGGAAGATATAGTTTATTAGTTATATGATTCAAGTAAAGAAAAACTTAAGACACGTTAAGTTTAATTATGGACTTATAGTTAAGTTAAAGATCATTAAAATAAGGTTATACATGATAAGAAAAATATGGAACACTTAAGGTTATTATGTAAAAAGTATAAAGGTTAAAACATACAAACAGTCAAAAATGAACCTATAATGTTAGTTAAACATTCTGTCCCAATTGTCCTTAAAAATATATTTTATTTTATATTTTTATAGGAAGATAATACATTTCACGACGATTCCTGAAAAAGTAAAAACTTGATAAACGGATTAATAACGAAAAAAGTTACGTAAAAAAACGAGTTATACGTTAAATAAACGAATTCGTAAGAAGAATTTTTTATAAAAACATTTTTATAAAAATTAAATAAACAGCCAGAGATGATATTTTTTAATAAATAATACACATTTTTAGGATACCAAAAATGAAAAGAATCGAATTTTTCGGATTAATAACGAACGAGTATAAAGAATTTCCGCGATTTACGACAATTAAAACTTTTATAAAACTATTTTTAATAAAAGTTACTATCATGAACAGTAAGTTATATTTTTGAAAACCTTCATAAAATTATAAGAACTTTTCAAAAACAGAACTTCCCTCGAAAGATTCACTAAAAACTGAGCCTATAAACGAATAAAAACGAATTTACGGGTTTGTAACCGACGACGAATACGATTTTTTAGAAAGTCACTTCTGAAGTTAACAGTAAAAGATACTGTTCACCCAAGGTCAAAATACCAAAATGTCAAATTAATATAACTCGTCCTAATACGAAAAAGGATGGGCAATAAGAAAACGTCAAAATCGGGCTTAAAACGCAAAATTATGTATTTAAACTAAAACATAATTATAAACTTTTTTTTTTTACTTATAAACGCATTTTACCAAGAACCAATAGTTTGGTGATTGAACTATATATAATGTAAGTGGTTTATCAAAGATACTATAATACAAGTGATTTTCATAATATGGCCTCTTCGGATAGGCGTTTTCGACGAGTTGTTGATTTACGATTTAAAGTGTCCTAACTCCACGAAACGTCATGTCATACTCTAAAATTTGATAGCCCGAACGATAGTACGATGTAACAACTATAAGATTATATTCAAGTACTCGGTACTTATTCGACCTATGATAATTTAGGTTGCATTCGATCTTTTACGTGACGCTTTATCTGCGGTATTTGGATTATCTGAACTCAAGGTGAGTTCATAGCCCCACACTTTTTACAAGTTTTACTGATTTACTATTATTTGGGGTGGAAACATGCTTTGTTTTACAAATTGGACGCAAGTATTGATTACATGATTGCCTAAGTACCGATAACCCAATTAAGCCCATTATCATGAACTGTCAATTGCATAGATGTAGTTGGGAATTACATTATGTGAGCGCGAATGTTATTTAATAGATCTATTCGGGAAACGACCTCCCCGTTCGGGTGACTAGCTATCACCAAGAACGAACGTTATAGCATGTCGAATTTGGGATGTTTTCGGGTTAAAACATCATTGCGGGCAGAAATTGCAATATATAGTTTAATTGCAAGAAAGATCGTCGAGCTTCAGTGTCATGAGCTTAGTGTAAATGTAATCTATTTTTGTGAGATCTGCATGTGTTGCATTATCACTAAAAAGTCTTGCGGTCCTGCATATTATGATTTATCAAACCTATGAATTCACCAACAATTTTGTTGACGTTTTTAAGCAATGTTTTCAGGAGATCAATAGGCATGGGATGCCAAGGATGCATTGGGTTATATTTTGGATTGCACGCTTAAAGATTTAGGTGCATCATATTTGGGGAAATGTATTGTCAACTTTTGTAATATCCGACAATGAACAAGTAAAGCTATATGCTTTTGTATTAAATCTTTCAATTAAATCCAATGTATCATTTTAAAACGACTTTTTGTGTCGTTCATATATATCTTGTGCTATTGATCTTGAAGTAACACGCCCCGGACCCTTATTCCGCTGCGACCCAATTTGGGGGTGTTACAGTGTAGATTGGTTCTAGCTAAGATTAGAATTCGACATTTGGCTTAGTGTCAGAAATTGGTGTAAGCTTCGGTGTAGATTGGTTCTAGCTAAGATTAGAACTCGACATTTGGCTTAATGTCAGAAATTGGTGTAAGCTACTTGTGTATGGTTTTTCTCCGCCTAAAGGGAGCTTGTTGACTAGTGAAGTAACTCTCGAGTTGGGTACTCGGGGAGTGGATTAGGGCGAAGAGGAGTTTTGTGACCGAACCACTATAAATCTTCATGTCCGGTTTGCATTTTGTTAGGAATACAAAAAGTATCGGTCACTTCTAATATAGTTAGTTGTAGCTCATAGTAAGTCGATTAGTTAAGATAGTAAGCTAACCGGGCCAAAGACACATGAAAAGCCCATAACTTAAGCCCATGGCCAGTTAAGCTTTAGGTATAAATACCCTCTCCACTCATGGAGAGGGTGTTGGTTGTTCACTTGTTGGTTACTCTTTTCACACACTAATCTAATCTTTCTTTCTTTCTTTCTCTCTCTAAGTGTTCATCCAACCACCTCTCTTTCTCTCTCTAAACCCTAATCGAATCTACCATATATGTGATAAGTTATTCTATAATTGGTATCAAGAGCCATGGGGTGTTTGTGAAGGTGTTGTGTGCGTTTTTTACTCTTTTAGGCGTGTAGTTTGGTTTGAAATCTTCAAAAGGTTTTCACCTTTTGAGGGTTTATAAACCATAAAGCTTTTAACTTTCCTCTTTATTTATCTTAGTTTAGGCTAAAAGTACAAGAAAATCTTTGAAAAACCATTAAAAATTTCATCTTTTTTAGTCTTTTTGGTTAAAAAATGGTTTTGTACCAAGAATCTTAATTTCGATTTTTTCGTGTTAAAAACGTTAAAGTTTGTGTTTTTAAGGTTCTAATAGTCTTAGATAGGTAAGAAGTACAAGAAAAATCGAGTAAAAACGTCAAAAAGTTAGTTTTTTAAGATTTTTGATTTTTGAGTTTCGAAGTGTATTGGGTGAATTATACGTAAGGGCGAATTATACGTGTTTTTTTTGGTCAGGCGAGTTATATGTAATTGTTCATGCGAGTTATACGTATTTGGTCAGGCGAGTTATACGTTGTCTTCAGGCGAATTATACATTTTTCTCTTCAGGCGATTTATACGTATCTTAGTCAGGCGAATTATACGTGTTCTTGTTCAGGCAATTTATACGGGTTCTTGTTCAGGCGATTTATACATGTTCTTGTTCAGGCGAATTATACGTGATTTTACTCAGCCGAATTATACGTATTTTGCTAAGGCGATTTATACGTGAATTTTCTTCAGGCGATTTATACGTTCATTCCAAAGGTGATTTATACATCCTCCTTTAGGTGATTTATACGTTTTGCTTGGGTGATTTATACACGTTACTTGGGAGAACTATACACTTTCATTAGGTGAATTATACGGTTGTTCTTTGATTTGTAAAATCCCGTGAAAACTTGATTTCCCGATTTTATCAAGAATCGTAAAATCCCGTGTATTCCAAAGACTCAAATTCATTAATCAAACCTCACTTTAACCCAACAACCTCCAATCACTATATGATCATCTTTTATCTTATCATATTAAAATGGATTCAACTATTCCACCTGGACAAAAGAATACTCTTGCTGAGTACATGATACTCTCCGGTGCTGACAATCGTCCACCTATGTAGGACAAGGACCTGTATGATTCTTGGAAAAGTATAATGGAATTATACATGCAAAAAAAAGAGCACGGAAGAATGATACTTGAATCAGTTGAAAACGGTCCACTCATTTGACCTACTGTTGAAGAGAATCGAGTGACCAGAACAAAGAAATATGCTTAATTATCCGTTGCTGAGAAAATTCAAGCTGATTATGATATTTAAGCTACCAATATCATTCTTCAAGGTCTACCAGCTGATATCTATTCACTTGTGAATCGTCACAGAGTTGCTAAAGATTTATGGGAGAGAGTTCAATTATTGATGCAAGGCACCTCTTTGACTAAGCAGGAAAGAAAGTGTAAACTATATGATGCATTTGATAAGTTTACTCACATTAAGGGGGAATCCCTTCATAAGTATTACTTGAGATTCACTCAGCTGATTAATGACATGAATATCTACAACATGAAAATGGAGCAATTTCAAGTTAATACTAAGTTCTTAAACAGTCTTCTACCCGAATGGGGTAAATTTGTGACTGATGTCAAGCTTGTAAAAGATTTGCATACTACTAACTTTGATCAGCTTCATGCATATCTTGAACAACATGAACTCTATGCAAATGAAGTCCGTCTTCTGTGTGAACGCAATCAAGATCCACTTGCATTTATGGCAAATCAGCAGATGACACCACCTCACTTCAACACTTATCAGTCTTCATACAATAATCCTCAACTTCAACAACATTTTCCACCATATCAATATGGATCAATTCATCCCACTTAACAGCCATCACAACCTCAATTCAGTCATTCATCCGTTCCACTATCATATCCATATCAGTCTCAAATGAATCATCAAACCTCATCTGTTCCACAAATTGCTTATCAATCACCTCAAGTTTCTACACAACCGATGACTGAGTCACCTTTTGTGGACTTAAGTTTTGCTGTTATAGTATTCTCTCCAGGAGATGATCCAATTGCTTGTCTCAACAAGGCAATGGATTTTCTAACAGCTGTAGCTTCCTCAAGGTTCCCCTCAACCAATAATCAACTTAGAACTTCTTTGAATCCAAGAAACCAAGCCACTATTCAAGATGGCAGGGTCACAGTGCAACAAGTTCAGGGGAGACAAGGACAACGTTATTCTAATACTGGTTATAAGAGTAATGTTGCTTGTTCTAGGGGAAACAATGCAAGTGGACAGGTAAAGGTGGTTAAATGCTACAACTGTCAAGGTGAAGGACATATGGCTAGGCAATGCACTCAGCCTAAGCGACCAAGGAATGCAACATGGTATAAGGATAAAGCAATGCTAGCTGAAGCTCAGGAAGCTGGACAAATTTTAGATGAAGAGCAACTCGCATTTCTTGCAGATCCAGGGGTTCCAGACGATCAAGCTGTTCAGACAATCATTCCACACAATGCTGCTTTTCAAACTGAGGATCTTGATACTTATGATTCTGACTGTGATGATGTCTCAAATGCAAAAGCGGTTCTCATAGCCAACATTTCTAACTATGGTTCTGACGTTATCTCAGAGGTACCTCCTTCTGAAACCTATCTAAATGATATGGAAAATCAAAGTGTGCATCTTATGTAGGATTTTGAACAAACACCAGTTGTGGATGTTACAGATAATGAGATTACAAGTGATAGCAATATCATTCCGTACCCTCAATATTTGCAAGGAACACAACAGACAAATGTTCAAGATACTAATTGGCAGGTACAACAAGATTCAATGATATAATCTGTGATTGAACAAATGTCAAAACAAATGATTAATTATGTAAATAATTGGGAAAAGGCTAATAAGGAACAAAATAATGAATTAATAACCGCTGAGCTAGATAGATATAAAGAACGAGTCAAAACTTTTGAACAACGTCTTAATATTGATTTAAGCAGTCGTGAAAAAAATGATTGATTCTCAAATGGATGATATGATTAAAGAGAAGCTTGCACTGAAAGAACAAGTTGACTCACTTGAGCAAAATCTTTCTAAACAAATCAAAGAAAAGGAATGTTTATTGCAAACATTCACGGTTTTCAAAAATGAATCCAAAGAAAAGGAAAATAAATATATAGAAAACGAAATTGATTTGGAAAAGAAGATAAAGGAACTTGATAACATTATTTGTAAAGTGGGTCAATATGCTCAAACATTGCACATGTTAACTAAGCCACAAGCATTCTATGACAATATTCATAAACAAGCTCTAGGTTATCAAAATCCGTTTTATCTCAAGAAAGCTTAGTGGATTAAACCAACCTTGTATGATAGTGTTGTTATTTCTGATAAACATGTTGTTATGCCTGTGATTGATGATGAGGAAACATTGATTTTGGAAGAAAAGAGTCGATTAAAATTGTCAGAAAACGAAAAGGACCCAGAGGCTGTTAAACAAAACATTTCTCATAAACCTATTGATTATGAAAAAAATAAATAGATTAACTGATGATTTTAGGAAACGTTTTACTCCACAACAAGAATTGTCGACTAAACAAGCTTTCTGGTTGCGTATGTCCAATCCTACCAGTAAACCCTCTGATGCTGATGCATCACCTGTCAAAATAGAAGTTCTTAAGGAACTTCCTAAGGTAAGCTTGGTGAATGAGAGCCTTAAAAAGCTTAAATTTCACCTTTATAGGTTTGACAAGGTGGTGAAGATAAGGACTACACCTGATGCTCGTACAGAGGGTGAATGGGGGTTTGAACATACAAAAGCTGTTTTTAACAATGAAATTATTCTATTTCTAAAATCTTTAAAAGACATCTTCAATGTGTTTGATAGAGATCTTCTTAATGAGATAAAAGAAGTTCAGATAGTTTTTGACCAAATGGACGCTGCTGTTCAACAGTCTTCAGTTGACAAACAATGTTTGGAAATTGCTAAGAAAGAATTACTTTTGGAAAATGATCGACTCTTACAACAAAACATGTCTCAAGATGTTCTTTTAACTGTGATGAATTCTATGTATTTGATTGGTGAATATGGATAGAAAGAGAAATGAATCTTGTGATAAGTGTTCCAATCTTGAAGCTGAGCTTTTGAAATCACAAAATGCGTATAATGATCTTTTGAAAAGGTACTAACAACTTGAAAAACATTGTATTTCTCTTGAAACGTCAATACAACTTAATCAAGAAATTTTTCAAAAAGATGAATCTTGTGATAATCAAAATGCTCTTGAAATTCCAGAATATTTTGAAAATAATGATTTGAAAGCTCAGCTACAAGACAAAGACACTACCATTCGTAAGTTGAAGGAAATTACAAAATCAATGAGAGAAAAGTCCAAGGAAGAAAATGTCAGTTATGATTATGGTGAAATTGAGACAAAAAATGTGGAACTGGAAAATAGTGTGGCAAAATTGCTTTCGGAAAATGTGCGTCTTTGTAATGAAATTAATCATGTGAAACAAGTTTTTAAAGATCAGTTTGACTCAATCAAAAAGACACGTGTTCGTACTAAAGAACAGAGTAACTCTTTAATTGATAAACTGAACTTAAAATCTGCTGAAAACAAGGATTTAAAAGCTCAAATTCAAGATAAGGTTTTTGTGATAACATCATTGAAAAACAATTTACAAAAATTAAAAGGAAAAGAAATGGTTGATATTGCTGCATAAACACCATCTACTTATTGTTCTAGGCATGTTTAAGCTAGATTTAGAACCTTTAAATCCTAGGTTATTGCAAAATAGGGAAGCTCACATAGATTACCTTAAGTACACTCAGGAACAAGCTGATATTCTTCAAGAAATAGTCGAACAAGCTAAATCTAAACAACCTTTAGATAAAGAGTTAGACTTTGCCTGTAAGCATGCCCAACAAATTTAGGAGTTACTTGTATATGTTCGAGATACATGCCCTAATGTGATTAAACTTAATGGAAAAAAGGTTGTTGTCACACCAAAAAACAAGGTCAAGAAAGTTAGGTTTGCTGAACCTCTTACATCCTCAAGCAACATTAAACAGGTAGAGCATCTACAACATCATATTCTAACAAACCTGTGTTGTCTCCTATAGGATTGAAGTGTTCTACTAGTAATTAAGGATCAAAGCCGACAGACAATAAAAAGAATGATAGGATCTCGCGAACACCAAGCAGGAACATGAAGAATAAAGTAGAAGCCCAACCTAGGAAAGTTAATAATAAGAATAGTGTTGTTGAATCTATTCGTGATGTTGATGTTAAGCATTCACTATTAAATGCACATACTGAACCTATTTGTGCTACTTGTAAGAAACCTATGTTTGATGTTGTTCATGATATGTATCTTCTTGATTTTGTGGAAAATGTGAATAGCCGTGCTAAATTTGCTAAGAAGCATAAAAAACAAAATATTTAGAAACCTACGGGTCATGTATTCATTGAAGTAGGACTTAAGTGGAAACCAACAGGAAGAACTTTCACTATAGTTAACTCATGCCCTTTAACTAGGATCACTTCAGCTAACATAGTGCCTTCTAAGAAAACCACTTCCCATTCAGTTGAAACACAAAAACTAGAGCTTAAAGTCTATAACAGGAAACCCAAAAATGTTAACAATGTAGGTTCGAGTAAAAAGGCTAAGATTGTAGAATCTAAGAATGCTAACCACTCGGAACCCAATCATACTTGGGAATCCAATGCTACAGATATTCCATCGTCTTCTTCTCTTGTCATGACAGGTTGTCCAGATTATTCTCTGATATTTGGACTCTGGATGTTTAAAACATATGACAGGGAACCGCTCTCAGCTCATGAACTTTGTTAGTAAATTTATAGGTATAGTTAGATTCGGGAACGACCATATTGCAAGAATTATAAGGTATGATGACTATCAGCTGGGAAATGTTACAATATCAAGAGTATACTACGTCAAGGGGCTTGGACATAACTTGTTTTTTGTGGGTCAATTTTGCGACGCGGATCTTGAAGTTGCATTTTGGAAAAACACTTGCTTTATTCATAATTTAGATGGTGTTGATCTACTTTCTGGATCCCGAGACACAAATTTGTACACAATTTCTCTAGATGACATGCTTAAAACATCTCCGATCTGTCTTCTATCCAAAGCGTCAAAGGCTAAGAGTTGGTTATGGCACCGTCGATTATCTCATCTCAACTTTGGTACTATTAACAAGCTAGCTAAAAACAGTCTTACACGAGGCATTCCAAGAGTTAAATTTCAAAAAGATCATCTGTGTTCAGCATGTTCATTAGGAAAAAGCAAGAAATCCTCCCATCAACCCAAAGCTGAAGACACTAACCAAGAGAAGCTATATCTTTTGCATATGGATTTGTGTGACCCGATGCTTGTGGCGAGTATTAAAGGGAAAAGGTATATCTTAGTGATTGTCGACGATTACTCAAGATTTACTTGGGTCAGATTTTTGAGGACAAAAGATGAAGCTCCAGAGGCCATCATCAAATGCATTAAAAATATTCAAGTTTGTTTGAATGCCGCCGTCCGTAATGTTAGAACAGATAATGGAACCGAATTTGTCAATCAGACACTTCGTGAATTTTATGAAAATGTTGGCATCTCGCATCAAACATCTTTTGCTCGCACTCCTCAGCAGAATGGCGTTGTCGAAAGGCGAAACCAAACTCTTATAGAAGCTGCTCGTACAATATTAATATTTTCTAAAGCTCCATTATTTTTATGGGCCGAAGCAATCAATACAACCTGTTACACCCAAAACCGTTCATTAATCCTCCTTCGATACAACAAAACTCCATATGAGCGTATGCAAGATAAGAAACCAGATTTTTCATTCTTTCATGTCTTTGGTACACTATGTTATCCTACCAATGACAATGATGACTTGGGAAAATTAGATGCAAAAGCTAACATTGGTATTTTCGTTGGTTACGCGCCCGCAAAGAAAGCATTCAAAATCTATAACAAAAGAACCCAGAAAGTTATTGAGACAATTCATGTGACTTTTGATGAGCTGACAGCGATGGCTTTCGTTCAATTCAGTTCAGGACCCGGGCTTCATTCTTTGACTCCTTTAACATCCAGTTCAAGACTCGTTCCAAACACTGTTTCTCAACAACCTTGTATTCCACCAAATAAAGATGATTGAGATCACTTATTTCAACCTATGTTTGGTGAATACTTCAATTCTCCAACAATTGCTATTTCTCTAGTTCCAGTCGCTGCTGCACCAAGAGTTGTGGTTTTAGCCGATTCTCTTATGTCAACTTCCATTGACCAGGATGCTCCATCAACAAGTATTCCATTAACACAAGAACAAGAACATTCTCCACACATTTCTCAAGGTTTTGAGGAATTACCAAAAACACCAATTTTTCGTGATGATCCACTTCATGAATCTCTTCATGACGCCTCAACTTCTCAAGGATCATCATCGAATGTAAGACAAATCCAAACTCTATTTGAACACCTTGGTAAATAGACTAAGGATCATCCTATAGCAAACGTGATTGGCGATCCTTCTTGCTCTGTCTCTACAAGAAAGCAACTCCAAACTGACGCCATGTGGTGTTATTATGATGCCTTCCTAACTTCTGTAGAACCAAAGAACTTCAAACAAGCAATGACCGAACCGTCATGGATTGATGCAATGCAAGAAAAAATTCATGAATTTGAAAGGTTACAAGTTTGGGAATTGGTGTCGTATCCAGATAAAGTGTTATTGATCAAACTAAAGTGGATTTATAAGGTCAAGACGGACGAATTTGGTGGGATACTAAAGAATAAGGCAAAACTAGTTGCTCAAGGATTTAGGCAAAAAGAGGGTATCGATTTTGAGGAATCATTTACACCGGCTGCTAGAATAGAGGCCATCCGTATCTTTGTAGCAAATGCCGCTCACAAGAATATGACGATTTTTCAAATGGATGTTAAAACGGCATTCTTAAATGGCGAGCCTAAAGAAGAGGTCTACGTTTCTCAACCAGAAGGATTTTTTGATCAGGACAACCCATCGCATGTGTACAAGCTTAAAAAGGCTCTCTACGGTCTCAAACAAGCACTACGTGCATGGTACGACATGCTGTCAAGCTTCCTAATCTCATAACACTTTTCCAAAGGTGCAGTTGATCCAACACTCTTCACAAGGCAAGCTGGGAATGACTTATTACTGGTACATATTTATGTTGACGATATAATATTTACATCCACTAATACTGCCATGTGTAATGAGTTTGCTAATCAGATGACCAATAAGTTCAAGATATCAATGATAGGGCATATGTCATTCTTTTTAAGATTACAAATTTCTCAAAGTCCTAGAGGCATCTTTATAAACCAATCTAAATATGCTTCTGAAATTGTTGAAAAATATGGTTTGCATACTACTGATTCTGTCGACACACCCTTGGTAGAAAAAAGTAAACTGGATGAAGACCACGCGGGGTATGATAGGATCCCTTATGTATCTTACATCCAATAGACCTGACCTGATCTATGCAGTCTGCTTATGTGCTCAGTATCAGGCAAAGCCTACCGAAAAGCACTTACAAGCAGTAAAACGGATCTTTCGATACCTCAAGGGTACCATTAACATGGGTCTCTGGTACTCGAAGGATACCGATATGTCTCTAACAGCATATGCAGATGCAGACCACGCGGGGTGTCAGGACACTAGACGTAGTACATCAGGATGCACTCAGTTCTTAAGTGACAAACTTGTTAGCTGGTCATCCAAGAAGCAAAAGTGCACTGCGATCTCGAGTACAGAGGCTGAATATATTGCTTTATCTGGGTGCTGTGCTCAAGTCCTATGGATGCGATCACGGCTAACAGATTATGGCTTTCAATTCAATAAGATTCCTCTGTACTGCGACAACAAAAGTGCGATTGCCTTATGTTGCAACAATGTTTAACACTCACGAGCAAAGCACATCGATGTTCGCTACCATTTAATAAAGGAACAAGTGGAGAATGAAATCATGGAGCTATACTTTGTCCGGACTAAATACAAACTGGCAGACATCTTCACCAAACTGTTGCCTCGAGAAAGATTCAACTTCTTGATCGAAAAGCTAGGAATAAAAAACATGTCTCCGGAAACGTTGAAACGTCTGGCAAAAGAAATAGACGAGTATCATAAGTACATAAAAAACATAAAAAACATAAAAAAACTCAAAAATAATTTTCTTTTATATAACATTTTCAAATTTTTTTAAAAATTAAAAAAATCAGAAAATATAAAAATATGTATCTCTGGCATATCTTCTGAAAATCAATAACATTTACGGCCTTAGAAATGTCATTTAATAATGATACGAGGCTGTAAATGAAGTTCAAGTAGAAGTTCAAAAGCTTTTAAAACATGCCAAAAATGGCTTGCTATTATTTCAGATAGCAACCCGGTCATCATCTTAAAAGCAAGTATTTCAAAAAGAAAACTTGACCTCTCAACGAGAATTTATTCTCGGGCATGGTCTACTTTATGACCATGCAAAGGCTTGTGATTACTTTGCATCACAACCCGTGCTTCCTATATTCTATAAGTGTACGTGTCAGTGCGCTTATGTGTTAAAATACGAGAAATCTTATTTATTGGGTGTTGATTTTCAAAAATAATATAATCATCTTCAAAAATTCATTAGAAAATCATTTTCAAAGACATTTGACCACTCAAACAACGACTACAGCTCGTTAAATAGAAAACGGTCATTGTTTAAGGGGAAAAATGTTAATTTTCTTCTACAAAAAAGATCAATTTGAGATAAAAGGAATCGGTTTTAAAGGGTGAATAATTAAAGGGGAGTTACTCAATGATAACCCAATCGGGCTTTATTTGTTAAGTGTTTAATTCTTTAAGGGTAGAACTGCAAAATGTGAGTCCTAATCTTGATAACTAAACTTTAGGGGCTAGTTTTGCCATTTGGTAAACTTAATTAAACCTTAGGTAAAGTTTATTAAGAAATTGGAAGCTCTAGTAAACCTTAGGGGGCATTTTTTCCAAAACCCAAAAGAGTTAAAACAAAAACACCCCCTTCCCTCCTTGTCTGTTACACACACACGAACACACTCTACAACCTTAAACCTTCATTGTTGATTTTCAAACCTTCAAGAATTCATTCTATCTTCGTTTTAATCTTAAGGTACACTTGTCCTAATGTTATAACTTCTATATATCTGACCTAATTGTGGGAATTCACTTGAAAAACCCTTAAAATTGACCTAACTTGTGACACCTTAAAAAGTAGATGAATAGTTAAATTGATTGAGAGGTTTTAGTCCTATAGGGGTCTAGATGTTGTACCTATAACAGTTTCTAATGGGGATAAAGCATTCACATGTTATGAGTGATTCTTGATGTCGAACTAGTTAAAAATGGGCAAGAACTTGTAAAAGTTTATGGGTTTGGGTTTAGAACGGCTATAATGATTGTTTGTATGTATTTGAGTGTTGTTAAACATAAAAGTCTTGGGTTTTCGTGTGTATGTGAGTCAAATAAGTCAAAAGGCAAGATTTTTGTGATTAATTCATGGTTTAAATGTGTTAATAAACTTCCTAGATGCTATGTGATCAAGTTAAGATAGACAATGAAGACTGAAAAGGTGTAAAATGTTGGCTTGTATGTTACACAAGCGAACTATACATGTGTTACATAGGCGAACTATACACTTGTCTCAACACAGGCGAACTATACATGTGTTACACAAGCGAACTATACACTTGTCTTAACACAAGCGAACTATACATGTATACACAACAGTATAGGCAAATTATACACATGTGGTTAACACAGGCGAACTATACACTCTTATAGGCGAACTATACTTGAATTTTTCTAGTAGAACTAATCTTGTAATCTTGGTAATCAAATCATATAAACTAATCTAAGTATAATTAAACCTTAACCAATCACTTAGTGATCAATTTAGGTCTAGTTTTTCCTTAGAAATCTTTAGTGATTGCCTTAATTTCTATAGATTACCTATAGTTAGTGTGTTGTTTGATTATGTATGTTGTTTGATTATGTATATCCTAGTCTCATGTGTGTTAATGTTTTGCCTAGTATCTGTGTGTATAATTCCTATTGTAAATCAGACTTGCATCTATATTCATTCATCATGATCTAGACTGTCCTCTAGTGATATATATTTGCTTGTATATGAAGTGTATGTGACAAATCTTAGCAGAATCATGTCTTCCATCACTGATCATTAAGCAAATCTTGATCTAGAACTTGTTCCAAAGGAGAAAAGACTTGACATTGGAAAATGCAATGGAAGACTCAATCCAGGAAAGATCCAAAGAGAGCCCACATTTCAAGTTGTTTTGGATGCTTTGGCTCTCACTCTATGCTACTCTGCATTTCTCATCACTGCAGATGTTCCAGAAGTCTACAAGCATCAGTTATGGGATTCTGTTTACAAGCATGATACTTTCTACAGATTCAAAATTGACAAAAGGAAGAGATTCAAACTCAATCTGGAAGTCTTTAGAGACATCTTCAAGATCTGTCCTAGAGTACAGGGTCAAGACATTAATGAACTTCCTACTGATGAAGAAATTGTGTCTTTCTTAAGAGATCTTGGTCACACTAGGGAAATCCATTCACTCAATGATGTTGTTGCTGATCAAATGCATCAACCTTGGAGAACGTTTGCTGCTCTCATTAATAGAAGTTTATCTGGAAAGACAACTGGTCTTGACAAGCTTCGTCTCTCCAGAGCTCAAATCCTTTGGGGTATGTACCATAAGAAGAATGTGGACTATGTTGAACTACTCTGGGAAGATTTCATTTACCAGATTGACAAAAAAGCCTACAAAAAGCAAGAAAAGATGTACTACCCTCGATTCACCAAAGTTATCATTCACTACTTCCTTACTCAAGACAAGTCACTCTCGTGGAGAAACAAGATCGGGATGCACACCTCCAGGGATGACTATTTGATTAACACTTTAAGATTTGTCTCTACAAAAGAAGAAACTCAAATCTATGGTGCTATACTTCTTGAATCTTTGACCAGTCTTGAGAGGAAGGAAACCAAAGCTTACAAGACTTATCTTGGTTTTGCAACATGAGCTACACCTCCTAAGAAGGCGTGAAAATTCAAGAAGCCAGCTTCTCCTAAACTCACTACTGTCCTAGTTTCAACTGAAGAACCTACGAGAAAGTCAAAGAGAGTAAAGAGACCTGCAAAGAAGTCTACTAAGGCTCCAGCAAGAGGTGTTGTTATTAGAGAAACTCCTGAGATGCCATTATCTATGAAGAAGGAAAAGGTGGATGTTACTCGAGGCAAAGGAATTAAGTTACTTTCTCAAGTGGCTTTAGATGAAGATGCTCAAGTTGAAGAAGTTCGAAGGAAGAGTATGAGGGACTTTCACAAGACTCATCCAAGTGGGTCTGGTACTGTTTCCAAAACTGCTCCAAGTGCTGTCAAAATTAAACCTTATGTTACAAGTGAAGGAACTGGTGTTAAACCAGGGGTTCCCAATGTGACAGAAGAAGAGTCATCTAAAAGTGAAGCTGAATCTTAGGGAAATGATGAAGATGATAGAAATAATGATCAAGACTCAAGTAGTGATGACAGTGATCAAGAGAATGACAGTGATAATGACAAAACCCAATCAGATAATGATAATGAGTCAAATTGTGACCATGAAACTGATGAGAATGAATCAAGCTCAGAGTCTGATCAAGAAGAAAATGAAGAAGAGATATGAGATGATGAAGAAGAAGAGGAGGACGAGTTTGTTAGAACCTCGTCCAACGATTCTGATGATAAAGATGAAATAAATATTACTGATAAAGTTGAGGGTGATGAAGATGAAAAGATGGATTACACTACCAGTCAGCTATACGATGATGTGGATATTCGACTGAATGAACCAGTTGATACTGATAAAGGGTTGGTTCAAGAGGAGGGTACAGATGCTGCAATGACTAACATTCAAAAAGGGAATGAAAATCCAGAGATCTTACAAGCCATAGAAGATGCTCATGTGACACTTTCTACTGTTCCACAGAAGTCTGAAGTCCCTATTACCAGCTCTTCTCACTCATTTGACTTGGCAGCTAAATTCTTAAACTTTTCAGATATTCCCCATACAGATGCATAAATTGTGTCACCAATGGATATTCATGTCCATCATGAAGTACCAAACAAGCAGACTCCCACACTCCTTACTGTACTTGTATCAGTTATCACCGATTCTTCACCAACAATCACCCCACAATCATTACCATCCTTTACTCCTCCACCTCAACAATCAACATCCACACCACCACCAACAACTGAAGCTACAAATCCTCAATCTGCACTTCCCAATTTCGCATCAGTCTTCCAATTCAACAATAAAGTTACAGCATTGGAAAACAAAGTTGCTGAACTCAAAAAGGAAAATCTTCTCAACACTCAAGTAACTGCTCTTGTAGATGAACATCTAGATTCAAGGCTAGGAGCAACCAGAGACGAATTCATGAGATACCTTTCGGCATCCATCACTGCTCGAATCTCAGAGCAAGTCAAGATTCAACTTCCACAAATTCTGCCAAAGGAAATGTCTAACTTTGCTCCTCTAATAATCAAAAGCATGGTTACTTAGTCACTTGAATAGGTGGTTCTAGCTAAGGAGTCTTCTCAACCACAATCTTCATATAAGGCTTCTTCAACACTTACATAATTTGAGTTGAAGAAGATTTTGATCGACAAAATGGATAAAAGTGAATCATATCTGGCAGCTCCTGAACACAGAGAATGCTATAAAGGATTGATTAAATCTTATGATCTCGACAAGACTCTCTTCTTCACTTATGATAAAGTGTATTCGTTGAAGCGAAGCTGAAAAGATAAAGATAAAGATGAAGACCCTTCTGTTAGACCAGACCGAGGGTTGAAGAAGTGGGAGACTAGAAAAGATGTAGAACCAGCAAAAAGTCCTAAAGCTAAAGAATCACAGTCTGGCTCATCCAAAGGCGACAAGTCTCAATCAAAATCTTTTGGAAAGTCTGTTTAATTAGAGGAACCAGAGTTTGAGGTTGCAGACTCAGATATGCCACAAAATCAAGAGGAAAACCCGGTTAATGATGATGAAGAACCCAAGGGGAAGGTTGCATATAAAAGTAAATGGTTCTCCAAACCTACACAACCTCAAGAACCTACTGATCCTAATTAGAATGTTGGCAAGACTCCACAAAAAGGACAAAATCAAAGTTGGTTAATGACTCTTGCATCTACGGTTGAAAAACCGTCAAATACCTTTGATGAATTGATGAGCACTCTAATAGACTTCTCTGCATTCATTATGAATGGCCTAAAAATCAACAATCTTACTCAAGAAACACTGTTAGGACTAGCGTTCAGACTTCTCAAAGGCATACGCTCCAATTATGCTGAGTTAGAATATGATTTTGAAGAATGTTACAAGGCTCTTTCTGAAAAACTTGATTGGGAAAATCCAGAAGGCGGTGACTATCCATTTGATCTTACCAAACCCCTACCTTTAATTATGAGTGGAAATCGTCAAAAAGTACCAGTTGACTACTTCTTCAACAATGATCTCAAGTATCTGCGAAGAGGAGTTTCGACAATGACCTACACGACTTCTACTACAAAGACAAAGGCTGCTCAATATGATCTTCTCGGCATTGAAGACATGGTTCCAAATATATAGGTTCCTGTTAAAGTTGCCTATGATAAACATGCACTATGAGGTATTTCTCATTGGAGAGATCAACGTAAGACCTTGTATGCATATGCATGATAAGTGTAGAATACACATATCCGTTTGCACCTAAAATAACCCAATTAAACCCAAAACAGACCAAAAATGGCCAAAATATGCTTGTATTTGTGTTCTGTGTGTGCAGGTATGGATATATAAAAAATCACAAGAAAATAGTAAAAAAAACGGGCAAGCACGGACACGAGAATAAGAAGAGTACAAAAAGAAGCCAAAGAATCAAAGCCGAAGCCAGAAAGTCAAAGACCGCAGTCAAATCCAGTCAACATGGTCAACAGCAGTAAACCACTATAAGACAAAACCTCACAATAATCCAATTCCAGTCCTTCAACTTTTACAAAAAGCCAAAAATGACCCCTTATCTCTTAATGGGCCTTAGAATCCCTTATTGGGCCCAGAAAACCTTAATGGGCCTTTAAAAAACCCTAAATACCTTATCCGGATCCAAAAGCCCATTACAAAGCCCACTATACTAGCCCATTTCTCCTTTTAACAAACCACAAGGGCCAGTTTTGTAATTTTCGAAAGTTGTTTTATAACTAGAAATGAGAAAACAAATGACAAGGGCCAATTATGTCAAATTAAGTGGCAGGGAGAGTTTAGTCAAATCAAGTGATCTCATTAAGCAATCAAGAGGCGTGGCTATGAGAAAGCACAATGGAATGAAGATTTTGCATTGGTTTCACTCAGCAAACTAACACAAACGTCACATCATGAAATGCCAGCTTGGCAATCCTTGAGTGCACATAATTTGATCAAACGGCTATTAATTATTTGGCAATGATTAGAAGATTCAAGGGATGAGATTGAAAGATTGGAGAACAAGGCAAGAGGGTCTGGAAGCTTCACCAAATGGCTATAAATAGAGCCTCACTCTTCACATACACACACACACGTAGCCTTAGAATAAGTTTAGCTTAAATTTCTTTTTCTAGCTTAATTTTTCTTTAAAACTTTGTAACTTTCCTTTTGAGTATTGTAACCAAGCATTATGTTAATGAAATTCAGTTATTTTTAATCTCTCATAAGCTCTTTTGTTTAAATTCATAAGCTCTCACTTTTCCTATTAATTGTTAAGCTAAGTCAATAAGCTCATAAGCTCTATTCAGCTCTCATGAGTCTCTAAGCTTATGATTGAGCTTAATTTGTCTTAATCATTATTTTACATCTTAAACCAGCTTAAGAACTTTAACAATTGGATTTAAAAGCTATGGAAGGGGAGCTAACTTTGGAAGAGCTCCCAAGGACTTTTACCCTAGCTTATTCATAAGCTAGGGAGCTAGTAGATAAGCTCTAAGAGCCTCTTAGCTTCTGTTAAGCTGAAGTTCAAAGTGAGTTTTCTTTAATTTTACTTGTTTTTAAATTCTAGCTTAAATAATTGTTATATTGCTTGTTAGAATAGATCTGCTTAGTTGCTTAAATTAGTTGCTTAATTGTGCTTATTTCTCTTTACTAGTGCTTATTAGTTATATGTCTTCGTCTGTTTTTGCTTAAATAGATATAGATCATTAGTTCTTATTTCTGTCATAAAAATTCTTAAAAAACCAAATATATTAGTTAAGTTAGTGTAGATCTTAAATTTTAGCATTTTCAACTGTTGATTTATGTTAATTAAGTTTGATATAAGCTGTTAGTCACCTAGTTGTTAAGGTTTAATCACTAGTTTTCAAAATCAAAAGCTTGATCAATTTCTGTCAATAGGTAAAGGAGTGTTTGGATTAAGCTACTTTGACCTCAAATAGTCAAAGTGAGCTTAAGTATTTGATTAAGTCAGCTTCAATTTCATTTAAAATCAATAGTTAAATAGTTTTTATAGGTTAAGTTTTGAAAATGAAAAAGTTATGGCTCATTTTAAAAGGTTCAGCACCAGGGTACTTTAAAGCTTAAGCTAGGATTGCTTATTTTTGAGTTAGGTCCTCTAGGTTTTGTTTGTGCTTGTTTCATGTTCATACACACTTGATAGAGTATGTTTAGTGCAATAGAATCCTCTAGGTAACCTGCATATCTTGGTTTGCACTTGTGCAAAGTGCATCAGCAGGAACTAAGCTGTTCCTGCTGTCACTATTTGCTTAATTTTTAGCTAGGTAATCTTAGGTTTTAGCTTTTAAGGTTATAGTAGCTTATAGTATAGACAAAGATTAATATAGATTAGGACTTAATTGGCATTTTCTAGCTTATTTTCCTAGCTTATTTAGCTGTCAAATTTCAATTAAGAAAACCAAAAAGACCAAAAATAGTAGGATTAGGATTAGTGTTTTAATTTTTGATTTCTAGTATTAAGGAGTTGATTTTATGATTTAGTTATATAGTCATTAAGTATTTAAGCTAGTTTGTAAAAGCTCTTAATCAGAAATAGCTTATTGAGAATTTGAGCTTATATGGATTTTGTGTTTTTTGCTTAAGTTTCTTAAGTACAGCCTTTTCACCTTCAATTTTAGCTAGCTTAATCTGTTTCTAGGTCTATTTACTTAACATTTTTAGATTTAGCAAATCATAAGCTTGCTAGATCACTTTTTCTTTTTCAAATTAAGCTTAATTTGAGCTTTTATGCAAACGAGTTGTAAATGAGCACGTAACGAGTTTAAATCAAACACGTAATTGAATTCGTAACAAGCATGTTCTCACCCCAAAATATATGTAAAACATGTAAAATGTGGGGCTATGAACTCACCTTGATGATGAAGAATGATTGACAGATAGGCATCTAATATGCACAATGCGAAAGGAAGACGAAGCTGCCCGATCAAGAAGATGCAGCTTAACTTAACAGCTAAGATCCACTAGCCTAGGATAATGCATTTGGGTTTCCTGATGAATTGTTGCATCAACGCGACACGTTGATAAAAGATTTAGATTTAATCTTTGAAATGGTTTTGGTGGTTGGTTAAATAAATAAATTTAGAATATTCTCAAAGTGTGTAATATATATTCTATATATATTACATATGAAAAATAACCCTTATATAATTCTTACCGTGAATTATATCATAAAAACGATCAACCCGAAGATTTATAAAAAGTATATAATAATTTGCAAGTATTATATAAAATGTGTGAATAAATAATTAAACCAATTAGTTTGACAACCAATTTAATTAATAAACAGACTTTGAATAATGGTAGACACATGTCTTAACGTTATGAATTTATCAAACCATGTTGGTAACAGTTTATAACCATTATAAAATATAAAATATTAAAATAATATTTTATAATTTAAGTTACGTTTCTCCGACAGGTCGTGTCCAAAATGGTTATCTCGATATAAAAGTATAGTTTTTGTTCATTGGTCGGGTTATGGTATAATACAAATTATTATATCTTAAATATGTAACTTAGTCCCCTTTTTATCGATTTCTAAAACAATATCAGTTTTTGTAAATCCTTAACAAGTATAGAAAATTATAAAATTTTCGTCATGACTTTCCCGTTTATACAGCGTTTTCCCATATACGCAAAACTCAACGTTTTCCCATAAATCATTATATGTTGCAATTGTTAACGTTTTAATATTTCAACCACTCACGTTTTCTAGATATAATATATATGTATATTATTATATCTAAATTAAACAAATTAATAAATATTATATTTATTTAACCAATTAAAACCACCAATAAGTATTTATCCGGTTTTGATATTTATTAAAACCTTATGTTGTTTTCAATTGTTGTTTTGATATATATGAACCAAACGAACCCTCGTTGATTCCTCGTTGTTTCGCTAAACCAACCACGTCCTTCGTGTCTCTCTCTTAAACCAAACATGCCCTTAACTTGTTTCTATACTAAACCAACGCACCCTCGAGGTGTTGTGAACCCACAAACCAAACGAACACCCCGGCTGTTTTCGACAGCCAAACCAAACAAACTCCTATACCCGGCTGTGAACCACAACAAACCGACACGAACACCCCCTCCTTTTTCGGGTCTATCCGAACCCACAACCCGGCTGTTACCGCAAACCAACCCGTCCCAACCCACAATCAAACACTCCCGGCTGTCCCGAGCCTAGCCCGACACCCCGGCTGTCCCCGGCCGTTCCCACAGCCAAAACCCGACCTAAACCCATAAACAAACACCCCTTTATGGTAGTACAAATCCCAACCCCCCCCCCCTCGGCTGTTAAACCAACCCGACCCGACTGTTTTACAGCCCAACCAACGCACCCTCGTCGGCTGTTACCACAAACCAACGCACCCTTGGCCGTTTATATAGCCGAACCAAACCACCCTCATGGTGGACAGCCATGACGACACCCCCAAACGTACCCTTTTCGGTGAAAACCAAACCCACAACAAACACCCCGTGTGGTGTTTTAACAAACCAACCGCACCCTCTTGGTGCTAAGCCGAAACCACACGCACCCTTTTTGGTATTTTAAACCCGAACGCACCCCGCTGTTAACCCACAACCAAACGGACCCCTTTTAGTTGTTAATAAAACCACACGCACCCTTTGAGGTGGCTGTTGTGGTGGTTTTATAGCGAACCAGCCGCACCCCTTTTTGTGGGTTGTGGATTTTATAAACCCAACGCACCCTTCTCGGGTCATGGTGGCTGTGGTGCGGTGTGTTGAGTGGTTGTGGAGGTAGATGGTGTATGATGATGGTGTAGTATTGAGGTGGCAGTGGGGTGGTGGTGACGGTGAGATGATGATAGTGGCGGTGAGAGGGTGGTGGTGGTTTTTGGCGCGTGAAGGAGAGTGACGTAGTGGGTCGAGTAGATCCGGAGGTGGGGAGTATTTTTGGTGTTGGCCGGATAAGCCCGCCGGAAAACTTTTCCGGCGGCGGCGACGTGGTGGTGGCCGGAATGTTGGCCGGAGAAGATGGTGGTGGGGCGGCCGGACATGGGAGGAGGGAGAGAGTGTTATAAAAAAAAAAGTGTGTGTGTATTTGGAGATGTATGAAATGAAAAGATATATATAATTTTATATATATATTAAAACTTTAAATTAAAAGTGACAAGTTGAAATAGTGTAGGGTCTAAAGTGTAACTTCTTTATTATAGTTTTGGTAAAAACGGTTCGGGACTCATTTGAGCGACTTAACGGATGATTCAACTCTCGAAACTTGCGCCATTGTTCTCCAAATCATTTTTCTGATAAAAATGAGTATTCGCTTGATAATATTTCATAAATATTTTATAACATTTAATAAAATATCTGTTATTCAATTTATGAACCGGTTTCGCTTCGTCCAAAATAAAAATGGATTTCAACTCGAGTATTCGCGTTATCCGCAACGCTTTTAATTAAAATGATGACTAATTTATTTAATATTTTTTATTAATAAATTACTGTAATAAAAAAAAAAAAAATTTTTAATTGTTTTTGTGTGTCCGCGTTGTATATTGTTCGAAAAATGTTTGCGGTGCTGTTTTAGCCCTTTTCGGCTCGTTTCCAGGTCTCGGGCAAAACTGAAAAGTTGTCAGGAATGTCGTTTCACATCGAATTGCTTTTAGAGTCCGAGTCGTTGAAAACGTGATTTAGATTTCGTTCTTAATAAGTCCAACGCCAGACCTAAAGTCAAAGGGTAAAATAATTATCTAAAAATCCGAAAATTCTCAGATGTTACAGTACCTACCCCTTAAAGAAATCTCGTCCCGAGATTAAATTGTGTTATCGCTTAGTGTGACTAAGGAAAAGGACTTAAGATTTACTAAGCCATTTGAACATGACGCTGATAACTTTATTCAGCAAAATTCGGTGTTTCTACACTTCTCAACTACCCAAAAAATTTTGGCTAGTTTGTAGGACATTTAATTCCATTCACAATGGGTATCTTAAAATATATCATTACAGATCTTATGTGGTATAAACGCTTTATGAAGAAAGCCTCTTAATAGTGAACACATCAAAGGAGAAAGTGTAGTCGCGTGGTTATGTCTATATAAAGTCATAAATGTCTTAAGGCAGAGTCTCGTTTCTGCTATCTGTAAATGTTGATGATTCACATCAACGTGGCTTATGTATGTAAGTACTCAACTTTCTTGGCAGTACTTAATTTGTATCATGACTTAAATTGGTGTACTGTTTGTCTGCAATGAGTAATTCAACTGAATACTATATCGACATATGCTTATCTTGTTTGGGTCTCATCACTTAGTTGATAAAGTTTGTACAATCTGGGACCACTCCAGGACCCAACAACAGCAACCATAACAACGATACTATAACAAATAGTGATGGGATACAGAGGGTGAGGACCCTCCGAGAAACAATAACCCCAGAATAAAGTTCAATAAAATGAGAGGAGCTCACGGAAGAGCTTATGCGATGGACGGCGGATTATGGTACTCAATCGTTAGTTCGATGAATCAGCTCCATTAGCTCAAGTGTGTAACAAGTCTGTTAGTTCCACGAACAGTTCATGATTGCGAGGATTGGCAACGGCAAGAGTAATAACTCAAGAATGAGATAAGGTAGTTCCAAGTGAGGCCTTAAGATTCTGTCGAGTGGTAGAACACGATTGTGTTTCTAGACCCTTTTCAACAGATTCTGGCGATTTTCGAATTTAGGTTCATACTCGTGTCATATCGGATACCATTAAGCCCACTCATTTATAATTCATTATTTGCATAAAGAAGCGTCCTAATTTATGTAAATAATCAATTGATAAACTTATGGTTCGGTGATTTATAATTTATTTATTTAACTGAAAAGGCGTCCCAATCCTTTCAAATAAACAGATCATAAATCCTCCTACTTAATAATTCCCGGTGCAATACGCGTACCCACATAACTTCAGGTGGTTGCAAACGATGCACGTGTCTTTTCTACATGATATGTTACGATGAATTTAAAACTCTCTTTTGAATGCTGGGAAGTAAAACTGCCAGAGGCGAGAATCAAATATAGAGTTCAAGATAGTTACTGAGTACCTTGGTTAGAGTAAACCAATTAAAGTCTCGATGAACCAGTCAGCATAAGCAATTAATCATATAAATCTTCTATTACAAGTCCCGCCAATACAAAGACATGTAACATTTGATTCATACATAATCCTATGGAGACAAATTATAACGGCCTTCGTGTAATACGATATAGTATAATAGCTGATGAAGAAGAAATAAATGTCCTAGAAGACATTGTTAACTCACAATGTCTGACGAGTAGAATGAGACCATTGTATAACTCACAATGTCTGACGAGTAGAATGAGACCATTGTATAACTCACAATGTCTTAAAATATTCTGGTATTTATATAATAATTCTTATATAAATAAGCGTACGATATACGCGAAAGGAATGCAAGCATATATATATATTATATATATGTATGCCACGTAAGCACTTAATGCAGCACGTAACGTAAGCACATAAGCAAGTAGCGTGTATGCACTTTGAAAATGTTTGTTGTGATGCAATGTTTGTGAAAACGACTATAGTCTAGGATAAAAAATGCAACCTAGTTCTCTATAGCCAGTGCTCTGATACCAATCTGTAACACCCCCAAAAATCACTTACAACGCAGCGGAATACCAAATGGGGTGCTACTTCGTAATACACAGCGCTAGATACAAGAGAACGACCTCTAAATGTGTCGTTTGTAAAACAATCTCGTTGATTTAATCAAAATCTTGAATTAAATATACAATTGTCCCATTATTGCATCACAATGAAAAGCTTGAATGTATAGACTCCAATGCACTTCAAGAAATCCGAGCATATAATTTCCCTGAGAAAAACATGCTTAAAAAGGTCAACATAAAGTTGGTGAGTTCATAGGTTTCTGTAAATACAAACGTTAGTTCCAATAAATGTATCTGCCCACTGTATCATTACAGTGTCATATAAAAACGTTTAGTGACTACTGTCTCCCTACAGTATCATAAAATAATTGTGTGACCATTTAAATCCTTAAATGTCCTTCCAAAATGTATGTATGATTTTTAGAAATCAAATAGCAATAAAATATGCAAGACCATTTCTATCCCCAAATAGTCCTAAAATGTACGTGTCAAAGTTGGATCACAAATATCCAAAAATATGTATTTCCACTTTATTCAAGTGTTATAAAACCATGATTTACCATTACTTCAAGTTATGAAACTAAAGTCGCTCACATAAACAAATGGCCATGTGCTTACCACATTCCCCACCTGGACACCCTCAGCCTGAATTACTGACGTGTGGCCTTACTCGCGGATGTCCCCACCTGGACACCCTCCAGCATTGAATTACTTGACGTGTGCCTACCCGGATGTCCCCACTGGACACCCTCAAGCATGAATACTTGACGTGTCCTACTACCAGGATGTCCCCCCACCCGGACACCCTCAGCATTGAATTACTTGTAACATACAACCGGAGCTAATCCATAAACATAACATATAGTATGTGCTTACGTTTAAAAAGTAAACCAAGTATTGTATCTCCTCGCGAGATATATGAATGAGTATGTAAACCAAACATAATCAACCATGAAATTGCGTTTGTAAACATGTAAATTTCAACGAGTTGAAAATGAGTACGTAACGAGTTTTAAATCAACACTATTGAATTTGTAACAAGCATGTTCTCACCCCAAAATATATGTAAAACATGTAAAACATGGGGCCATGAACTCACCTTGATGTTTGAAGAACGATTGATAGGTAGGCATCTAATTCACTTTGATGATGAAGAATGATTGACAGATAGGCATCTAATATGCACAATACGAACGGAAGACGAAGCTGCCTGACCGTGAAGATGCAGCTTAACTTAACGGCTAAGTCCCACTAGCCTTATGAATAATGTTTTGGGTTTCCCCGGTGAATGGTTACAATCAACAGGGAACCACTATGAATAAAAGATTTAGATTTACATCTTTGAAATGGTTTTTGGGGTGGCTAGTTAATAAATAAATTTAGAATATTCTCAAAGTTGGGGTAAATATATATTTCTATATATATTACATATGAAAAAATAACCTTATAAATTCTTATCTATGAATTCTATCATAGAAAACTATCATCCCGAAGATTTTATAAAAGTATATAATAATTTGCAAGTATTATATAAAATGTGTGAATAAATAATTAAACCAATTATTTGACAACGCAATTTAATTAAAACCGACCTTTTGACTAAGTAGAACACATGTCTTAACGTTATGAATTTATCAACCCATGTTGGTAACAGTTTATAATCATTATAAAATATAAAATATTAAAATAATATTTTATAATTTAAGTTACGTTTCTCCGACAGGTCGTGTCCAAAATGGTTATCTCGATATAAAAGTATAGTTTTTGTTCATTGGTCGGGTTATGGTGTAATACAAATTATTATATCTTAAATATGTAACTTAGTCCCCTTTTTATCGATTTCTAAAACAATATCCGTTTTTGTAAATCCTTAACAAGTATAGAAAATTATAAAATTTTCGTCATGACTTTCCCGTTTATACAGCGTTTTCCCATATACGCAAAACTCAACGTTTTCCCATAATCATTATATGTTGCAATTGTTAACGTTTTAATATTTCAACCACTCACGTTTTCTAGATATAATATATATGTATATTATTATATCTAAATTAAACAAATTAATAAATATTATATTTATTTAACCAATTAAAACCACCAATAAGTATTTATCCGGTTTTGATATTTATTAAAACCTTATGTTGTTTTCAATTGTTGTTTTGATATATATGAACCAAACGAACCCTCGTTGTTTCCTCGTTGATTCGCTAAACCAAACACGTCCTTCGTGTCTCTCTCTTAAACCAAACACACCCTACTCGTGCCAAACCCAAACCAAACACCCTATTATTGCTAATCCACCCAAATGGACCCAAATCTGTTACACACCCAACCAAACGGACCCTTGTCCCAAACAGCCCTCGTGGCTGTTAAACCCACCACCAAACGCCCCTTGTGGGCTATGTCGCAGCCAAACGCCCTTGTGGTGATACATCAACCACACGCACCCCTCCTTGGTGCTGCGACAACCCAAACGCACCACTAAGTGTCGATAAATAAACTCACCCAACGCACCCTCACCGGTTTTTATACCCGGCTGTTACCACAACAACCCGACCCAACCCACAATCAAACACCCCTAGCTGCTAACCCATCCCGACAGCCCAACCCCCCGGCTGGTCCCCGGCTGTTAGCACATAACCCAACCACACCACTCATAAACGTACACCCCCAGCTGCCAAACCCAACGCGACCCCGGCTGTCCCACAGCCCGACCCGACACCCCTCCCCCCCTTGTCGGCTGGCCTTGCACCCAGAACACCAAACAAACATAACCCCTAGATTTAAACAAGGCCAAACGAAAACACCACCCCGTGATAAATAACAAAACCAACTCTACACCCCTTTTTCCCCTTTTCCCCGGCTGTGTTCGCATGTCAGCAAAGCCCACAACACCCTTCGTGGTGGTAAAACACCAACCCGCAACCCTTTTGTTTACAACCCAAACCACACGCAAGACCCTAAGTGGTGCTAAGCGGTGGTTTTTAAAAACCCAACGCATGAGCCCTATGGAGGGTGTTCTTCACCCTCGGGCAAAACCCACGACAAAACGCACCCTGCTCGAATTTGAGAACCAACCGACCTTTGGTGGTCTATATCGACAACCCCACCCACCTTAGTGGGTTGCAGGCCCACTAAACGCAATGCGAACCCTCGTGGTGCGGTGACTGTCAAACTGGGCGCACCCTTGGGGTGGTCCAAAACCGAACGCACCCTTGATGTATGTTGTGGTGGTGGTGCGTGGTAGGTGAGGAGATTGGTGGTGGTGGCCGGCTGCGGCTGTGATGGTGATGATGCGCTGTTGATGATGATGATGGTGAGGATGGTACTATGATGACGATGATGATGGTGGTGTTATAGTGGATGTGGGGCTGTCGTGGGTGGCTGCCGGAGAGGGGTGGGTGGCTCGTGGAGGGGCGAGTGAGGAGAGTGAGTATGGATGATGTGGTAGAACCAGGATATAATCGTTTTATGTTTTGGACCGTAAAAACCCGCCGAAAAAAGTTTTCCGCTGTCGGCGTGGTGGCGGCGGCCGGATTCCGGCGGCGGTGCCGGTGGCCGAAAATAATGGAGGGAGAGAGAGCATTTTAGAGTGTGTGGTGTGTTAGTTGTAATGTAAAAATGAAAATAATTTAATATAATAAATTTTATATATATATTATTGCCGATTATGCAAATTACCACGCAGGGAAATTCATCGTTAAAGGGATGTCGTCCCAGCAGAAAAACAAGTTTTTCAAAGATGTTAAACAGTACTTTTGGGACGACCCCTATTTGTTCAAAATATGTGCAGATCAAGTGATCTGGCGGTGTGTTGTTGGCCAAGAAGCTGTTGACATCCTCACAACTTGCCATAGTGGACCCACCAAGGGACATTACGATGCCAACTACACCACCAAAAAGGTTTTTGACTCAGGATTTTATTGGCTCATAATTTACAAAGATGCCCATGACTTGGTCACTCGATGTGACACTTGTCAGCGTCAAGGAAAAAATTCGCAGCGTGATGAAATGCCTCAAAATTCCATCCAAGTAATCTTTGACGTATGGGGCATCGATTTCATGGGGCCGTTCCCGTCTTCACGAGGGAACAAATACATACTCGTGGCGGTCGACTACTTGTCAAAATGGGTTAAAGCGAAAGCGCTCCCCACCAACGACGCCCGAGTTGTTTGCAAATTTCTTAAATCTCTCTTCGCCAGATTCGGTGCCCCTCGTGCAATCATAAGTGATCGCGGAACCCATTTTTGCAATGACCAATTTGCAAAGGTCATGCTTAAATACGGAGTCACTCATCGTCTCTCCACCGCGTATCATCCACAAACAAGTGGACAAGTTGAGGTATCCAATCGTGGTTTGAAACGAATTCTTGAAAGGACCGTGGGCGAAAATCGTGCCTCTTGGTCGGATAAATTAGATGACGCACTTTGGGCTTTCCGCACAGCTTATAAAACACCCATCGGGTGTACTCCATACAAGCTAGTGTACGGGAAGGCATGTCATCTTCCGATCGAACTCGAGCACAAAGCTTACTGGGCCTTAAAACATACAAACTTTGACCTGAAAACCGCTGGTGACCATAGGAAAGTTCAACTGAATGAACTTAATGAGCTCCGTGATGAAGCTTATGAGAACTCTTTGATCTATAAAGAAAAGACAAAGAGGATTCACGACTCCAAGATCAAGAACCGCGTTTTCAACGTCGGTGATCGAGTCCTCCTCTTCAACTCTAGATTAAAGATTTTCTCAGGAAAGCTTAAAACCCGCTGGTCAGGACCATTCACTGTAACTCAAGTTTTTCCATACGGCACCATCGAGTTATCTCAAAACTCCGGGCCAAATTTCAAAGTGAATGGTCATCGTTTAAAGCACTACTTTGGAGGGGACGTACCACAATTGGTAGTCCCGGATCTCCAAACATTCCCAAATGTCCAATAAATTCAGGTGACGGGTCAAGCATAGTGACCTTAAACAAGCGCTTCGTGGGAGGCACCCCATGCTTATCGTAGTATTATGAATAAGTGTTTTCTTGTTGTATGGAGGTTTGCTTCTTCCATTACCCGTGTTTCGTGTTTGTGTTGTTAATTGTCCAGGATTGCCCGGATTGTGAAGAACTCTCGTGCTTGTATTTTTATCAAGAGTTTCACATCCTCAGCTTCATTTTGGGAATCCAGTATCCAAATCTAATCGACTAACGTTTTATCTTTTGGCACACTTTATAAACGCCTTAGATTTACATAGGTACCCCTTTCAAAACATCGAGGACGATGTTTAGTTCTAGTATGGGGGGGATCTTCGATTAGATTTTGCCTGTAGCCGTTGTTGTCACGTAATCCCGTTTTTACCACCAAATGTTTTCAAAAATATCAAAAAAAATGAAAAAATTTAAGAATTTTCAAAAATAAAATCGATTTGATTTTTGCCTGTAGCCGTTGTTATCATGTAATCCCGTTTTTACCACCAAATGTTTTCAAAAATATCAAAAAAAATGAAAAAATTTAAGAATTTTCAAAAATAAAATAAGTGTTTTGACTTTCCCAATGGGTAGAATGAGAATAATTTTTGACTCGATCGGGCGTGTTGAGCCCTAGATAGTTCCTC
>BQNB010022654.1:25000-53612 GCA_026074375.1 Tanacetum coccineum | reverse complement strand
TTTGTGAAAAATGTAGAGAAATCTTTGATGTTGAATACAGAGGCCCATGCTTCCTCTCAAAGTAAGATCGAGAGCCTACCCGGAAATGTTGTTGTCATTGCTTCACACTCATATGGACAGTCACAAGGAAAAAGTAAGCAATGTTCATTCTTAATAATCGATGTATACATAGACACACATTTAACTATATGTTCTACATTTCATAATATTCAATCCTCTAACTTGCAAAAAATTTGCAGTCTCATTCGGGAGGGTTATTGTTCACATAGTATGGGAGCAGTCATATAGCACTACTTGACTTTGCTTTCACGGTATGCAATAGATGTTTTTTCTTCCAGTTATATATGCTTTTTGCTACATAAACAAATTTAGTAGATTTGTTGAAATTGAATTGATAGCAGCTTTTGGTGAGCAAGGGAGTGCGAGTGGTACTTTTTGGCAAATATCATGACCTATGTTATGTATACAGAATTTTGTTTTTTTATTTTGGTGTTTAGGCTGGAACCAACTTCCTTTCATTTATTTTGTTACTTCTTCTGAATAGGTTAATGACATGTAAAAGATTAAGATGATTTAATGGTAAGAAACACGAAGCCCATTTTTTTAGTACAAGAGTATATGCCTCTGCTTTGGTTATTAAAACAATCACTGAAAGCATGCGATGCAACAGGGTAAACTGCCAACTAATATAAGTGGTTTATGGCTACATGTTTATCTTTCAAAATTAGACGATTAATTAGTTAGTGTTAACTTTGGTTCCGTTCATTTTAGATTTTGCGTTCACTTATTGATCGAGAATCATGTTTTTAGGTCCGAAGATATCCCTGCATTGTACCATGATGGATAAAATAGGTTAAGGTCGCAGACTAATAGCTCATTGGAGTTATACAAGGTGCCTACTTAATCTCATATCTTTTTGGTTTGAAATTTAATTTCAGCTGAACTAACTCCTACTTGATTATTATACATTAGACAGTTCATTTTAATGTATGCAAACTGTAGTTAGTTAAATAAGTGGCTATACAACATGTATCGGCTTGATAAGTGCACCAAGCAATACAGCCACCCCAGCAACTCGGAGTCACAATGCTAAGAGGCTTATTGAGTGAGTTTGTACATGGTTTGTTTGCGTATAAATAAGTACTAGAGCCTTTTTTGCATGTTCCATGTATGTGTTATGTACTTCTGTAGAAAGGAATTAATGCTAGGATCCAATAGAAGTTGACAAAAAAGAGTTAGGAAAACAAATGCAGTTTCATTGTAACGTAAGTTTCAGTTAGAGTGATTAGGAGATTAGATAGTGTCACATGTGTGTGACATTGGTTATATCACACACTTACTTTTATGGGGTCAAATAATCGGGTTTAGATAATTGGTTTAGAAGTTGTAGCAACAAAGTGGTTATGATTATATAAGAGTAATTTATCATTTTAAGAGTGTTTTGGATTTCTTTCCAAAGTTGATTATGTTTCTGAAATAATCGCATTGGCATAATTCCATTTCCTATACAGTTACAATCCTTTTATCACTTGCCAGTAAAAAGTTTTGGCATTTCGAGAGTTGACCTGATAATGTTTCATATGCAGGAGAATGGGTCCCACCCTTCAACTACAATTGAATTGTCTTTAGGTGTACGTAATTTAGATGTTTAAAGAATAACAATACCGTATAGGAAATGGAATTACGCTAATGAGAATAATCTATAGGAATCTGACTTATAGAGTTCATTGCATGACCAAGAAAGCCTTATTCAAGATGTTAAGCAAGTAAACGTTGTTATATGTGCAGTAAATTTAAAACAAGTACTTGATCAGAAGCCACTTATTTCTACCAATAAGAAAGCAGGAAGCATTGAGGTAATGTTGCATCTTAAAATTTCTTTTTTTTCTTTATGGTTTCATCCAGGTATTAAATTATTGAGGTAATTTTGCATCTTAATGTACTTTTCTAATTTATGTTGTATGTTTGAAGTTTTCCTTATGCTGTAATTGAACTTTTATACCTCATAAAATGACAAACTGAATATATGAAATAGAAAGAAAGTACATGCTTTGTACCAACATCACATACTTAATACATTATCTTATCTAAACAAATGCAAAAGGTTGCGCTTATTATTCTTGCGATGACTTCTAAAACTATTAGATGTGACCATAGTGTATGCTATTGTTTTTCTTTCACTTATGTCCCACATTCTTTATTCATATCGTTGACTTAATATATAAGTAACTTAACTATCGAATTGCATGGTTACATGGGTGGTCAACAATAACTATAATTTCCAAGGAAAACCTAATGACATGATGTAGATTTGAGATGCATCTAGCGATAGTTTTTTTTAGTTTCAGAACTGTGAGATGCCTAGAATCTTAGTGACATGATGTTAGTTTATGAAATTAATTTAGTTGCCACAATATCAAGTTTGTGTTAATTGCTTTTAGTTTTGCTGATATTGCCTTACTTTGAAATTTAAATGTGGTGGGTTATGGGCTAAAAGTAAAATAAGTAAATGTTGCAAAAACGCTTGTGATAATGTGATTTATGGGCTAATGTACAGCTAACAGCGGAGAAAGTGTTGCAAACACACTCGTGATTGTCAAAGGCGATCCATATATGAAATTACTCTTCAAAAGCAAAGCAAATAGAAACTAATATGTCCAAAGTATTAAGGCAATATTAGCACAGGTTGGACCAAGGTTAAAACTAAAAGGCAAATTACTACCTACTTAGGCTATGCATATTAGTTAAACTAGGTGAATGATATGCATTAGTGGATGGCTAAATGGCTAAAAATTATATGTAGTTAGCTAATGGCTAAAAACTTCTCCTTTTTATTTCGTACAAGTTATGCGCAGTAGTTTATAACTTGATTTTGCAATGAAAGTAATCACTAATATGATTTAATAACACCCACACCCCTTCAATGCAGGAACAAAGGTAGCATCGGGACAAATCACATGTTTTGTTAAGGTTTGATCATAGGAAATAAGTCACAAGTTATATATTCAGACATAAAATCAGTAGTCTTCATCAAGACCTCCTTCGAACTATGGTTCTTTTATATATGAGATGAATTTGTATTTTATCCACCTCACACTAAAACAATAAATACCAAAAACCTGCTCTCAATATTATAAATAATACGAAGTACTTCACATAGTACTCTGGTGGTTACACCAACCTTGAACGCAATTACAAATTTTCTCGAAGTGTATATCTTAAAGAGTTCTATACTATCACTACTCTAAGTGGACTCATCCTTTTATATGATATCACAATGAACCCTTTACACATATAACTGCCTATCTAATAGGAACAGTTTTACAATTCAAAACTAAATTATCCCGAAAAGCTCTCCATTACTTCTATCTCATATCATCAGCTTTGACTATTTAGCAGACAAACTTCTTTCAACTAGCAGTAATTAAGTTTCATTGGCAGTATTAACTCTGTCTAGTGCACTGTCACTAACCCCCTTTAATACTGTGGCAAGTATTAAGTTTATAGTGGAAGATTTAATTCCCAACAACTCCTCCCTCTAAACTTGGGATTGTCCTTTAAAATCAACAAGTTTTCTTGCTGACATAAAATCTACTATAACCTGCTGATCGATTCTTCAAACACATTATATCATTTCTGTCTTTGAGCCTCCTTATGTATCTAAGGAGTCTTCAAAGCTTCTGAACTTTCAATGGTCTACCTCCAATCTTGTACTCAACATCTTTGACAAACATCTCATGACCACAAGGGAATACTCACTTTCTTGTCAAACAATATGGAACAGCCAGTCCATTGTTCATCAATCAAAACGAATACCTTGACAAACGCTCGTAAATCTCCAGCTCAAAACATTGCTATTCATGGTTGGTCCTTTTCCTAATCTCATCATCTCTCACAGGCTCAAACATGGTGTGTAAATCTCCCCAAACATAAGGAAGCAAACCCTTTCTTGGTGCTGAAGAAACTGTATCTCTCCTAACTAACCATGAAACAGTTGTTCTATACATCCTTACATGGCTAAATCCCTGACCAGCCTTCACTTAGTATCTTATAATTCTTTGAGCTTCCATCACCCCTGAAAACTTGATAGTACATGAAGGTTTCTGTCAACACAATTGTCTTCCAATCTACAATAGGAAACTTTGTTGATAAAGATTCAATGTCTATGGGAGCTTCTTCTCTTGGTACTATATCCAGAAATGTCTTGAGTTCTTCTTTCTCAGTCTCTACTTCCAGCTTTTGTCTCTTCCTTGTTGTTTTTCTAGGGATAGACTTCTTCCTCTTGGCTGCTGGTTCATTGACAGTTTCATTGACAGTTTCTTTCCTTTCCTCTTGTGCACCAGACTCTTCTTCCACAATCTTTTCAGTAGTCCTTTCTTTTTCAGCATCCATAGGCACAAACCTTTGATTAAAATCCCAAAGCTTTTCAAAAATTGGCCTTATTTCATTGTAGGACATACCCTTGAAATCATTGATCTTGAAATTCCCCTGATTCTTCAAGTATTTTATCATGTTCCTTCTAGCTTGGGCAATGGACTTTGGCTTCATTTTTAAAGAATGATATCTAATAACAGAGGGATCATTCCAGTCAATTACCTTTGCAGTCTTAGCTTCATCCATTGCCTTTTTCTTTTCCTCTTCTTCCCATTGTCTTGCAATCTCTGCATCTCTAGCAATTTGAGCTCTTTGCTCCTCATTCATCTGCTCTTCAAGCCTAAGTGCTTCAGCATAACTCAATCTTTCTTGCTCAAGCTCCTTCTTGGATTTCTTCTTGGGCTCTTCTTCTGTCATTATACCTTTACCCTTATCTTTTCTTTTCTCTGCACTTCTCCTTGAGTAAGTAGCAGTTCCTCCAGCAGTACTAACTTGTACTTCAGCAGTACTAACTGGTGGAACTTCTTCACTAGTAGTATCTTTCTTCTTACCAGCAGTACTAATCTCATCACTAACTTTCCCACTGCCCTCTTGCTCATGGATGATTTCAGTTGGGGTTACTTCTTGTATGAAGAGTTCAGTTTCAGTGCTTGCTTTTTCATGAACTCCTTCATCATCCTGAAAACCTTCATTAGAGAACTTCCTCCCCTGTTTGGAAGAATCATCTGCACCAACTTCAGTATCTGAAAGAACAAACCTGGAATGTCTTCTTGCCTTGCCAACCTTTATCTGAGATTCAAGCTTCTTGACCCTGAGAATAAGCTTTGTGTAGGCAGAACTGTATATTTTCTTAGTCTGTGACAGATCAGCCTCTAGAACCCCAACCCTGTCAGAAAGAGTAGTTAACAAACCCATCAATTCTTGTAGTTTCAAACTACCCTCCTCACTTCCATGTGAATGAACAGCATGGAGAGGTGAGTCATGGGGTGTAGGAGGATGATAGTCGGTACCAGGCTGTGTTTGTGAATGTGGTGAAGGTGAGGGATGAGGGGGTGATGGTTGAGTAGGAGATGGTTCAGGTGTAGGTGAAGATGAAGGTGTAGGGGAAGGTGAAGATGTGGATCTCGAAGGTGAGGATGCAGCAGCATCCAACATATTTGGACAAAAGGTGATGGTTCGACTTGGGTTAAAATGGGTCAAAAATTATAAAAAGGGTGTCGGGTTTGTTTTGCTTTTTGGGTTAGGGTTTTGACTTAAAATCCGAGTTAGGGGTTAGTTAGGATAATTAAGGTTTAGATTAGTGATAATTATATTAAGCTTAAGAGTAAGGTTTAGGGCTTAGTGATTAGGTTTAGGTTTAGTTTTTAGTTGAAAGTGAAATTAGGGTTTAGTTTAGGTTTTTAGATTAAGTTTAGGATGAATTAGGGTAGGCTTAATTTAAAAGTCATTGCATTAAGTGCTTTGTACCGTGGTGAAAAATGGTAAGAAACCAAAGTGAGTTAGGAGTAATATACCTAGTTTTGACTTCTGCAAATTATTAACTTGTACATGGTGCTTTAGAAGTTTAAATTGATTAGAAGGGAAAAGATATTCAAATGTTATGTATTGATACTTGTACACATGCTTTAAAGGCTTGTACATTCATTTTATATGTATACATTACATATAATTAGGGTTTTGATATAAACGTTAACGTTTAATGCTTGTTTTGGTATAACGTTTTGAAAAGTACGTTAAATGGATAATGTACTTAGTAAAAATGATATTAAGATATAGACTTGACATATTAGGATGTTTACATGATGTAAACATATATATAGATGACATTGATAGAGGTTGCGTGAGCTCGTTTACTTTAGAGATGCAAGTTACGTTGCATAATGAGATAAAACAAAAAATTTCCCTGTAAGAAGGTGATATATTTATAATAGATGGATATTACATTGCATCTAATTTAATAGATGGATATTACAGTGCATCTAATTTAATAGATGGATATTTACATTGATGAAAATTGTGGGTTGTTATAACTTAGTTCGTGCCTATTACAATATTTCTCCTACAAGATACTACAAAGATGATTTATGTTGGAGTGCAGACTTGAAGTCAAAGACTACAGAAGATATCATCAGCATTGGAAGCTTCATGGAAGTTCATATTCTTAATCATTATGTACTTGTTTGGAAAATATTGTAAGTAATTTCGTATATCGTCTCGTGGGGGAAGATTGTTAGGAATTCAAATCACAAGTTAATGATTAAAGTTAAAGACTACGAGCTCAATGATCACTACATCAAATCACAAGTTAATGATTGAAGTTAAAGACTACGAGCTCAAGACTGAAGTGTAAGCATAGTATGCTAAGTTTAAATTTTTTGTAAATTTAAGTGACCTCCCTTAGGGGGAGATTGTTTAAAATACGGAAAAGTATCGATCACTTTTAATATAAGTAGTCATAGCTCGTAGTAATTAGTAATGTTATGTTAGTAAGCTAACCGGGCCAAAGATACATAGTAAGCCTATAACACAAGCCCATGGCCGGTTATGCTAGGCATATATAAATCCTCTCCATACATGAAGAGGGTGTTGGTTGTTCATTTCTCACATTACACTAATCTAGTATTTTCCTTTTTACTCTCTCTCTCTCTCAAAGTGTTCATCCAAGCATCTCTTTCCCTTACTAAAACTCTAAGTGAATCCTATCATACATGTGTTAAGATATTCTACAATTGGTATCAAGAGCCATGGGGTGTTTGTGTAGGTTTTGTGTATGTTTCTTATACCCTTTTGTACGTGAGTTTTGGTTCGAATCCATCAAAGAGTTTTTACTTTTTGAGGGTTTAAAACCATAAAGCTTTTAACTTTCTTTCTTAGTTATCTTAGTATAGACTAGAAGTACAAGAAAATCTTTCAAAAACCATAAAAAATATCTACTTTTTGAGTGTTTTTGGTTAAAAATAGGGTGTTATACCAAGAATCTTGATTTCAAATTTTTCGTGTCAAAAACGTTAAAGTTTGTGTTTTTAAGGTTCTAATAGTCTTAGATAGGTAAGAAGTACAAGAAAAATCGGGTAAAAAAGTCAAAAAGTGAGTCTTTTATGATTTTTGATTTTTGAGTTTCGAACACTGTTGGGCGAATTATACACATAGGCGAATTATACGTATCTTTGGTCAGGCGATTTATACGAAGTTCTTCAGGCGATTTATACGTATTTCTATAGGCGAATTATACGTATCTTTGGTCAGGCGATTTATACGAAGTTCTTCAGGCGATTTTATAACAACCCGTAATTTTTATCAATGTAATTATCCATCTATTAAATTAGATGCACTGTAATATTCATCTATTATATATACCACCTTTTTACAGGGAAATTTTTCGCTTTATTCCATTATGTAACGTAGTTTACATAACTAAAGTAAACGAGCTCACGCAACCTCTACCAATGCCATCTATATCTATGTTTATATCATGTAAACATCCTAATATGTCAAGTCTATATCTTAATATCATTTTTACCAAGTACATTACCCATTTAACGTACCATTTACAACGTTATATCAAAATAGACTTTATTCATTAACGTTTATATTAAAACCCTAATTATATGTAATGTATACATATAAAATGAATGTGCAAGCCTTCAAGCATGTGTACAAGTGTACAATGCACAACATTTGAATATTTTTTCCCTCCTAAATCAAGTTACAACTTTCTAAAAGCCCAATGTACAAGTCAATAATGCAAGAAAACCAAACTAGGTCACTTTACCTCCTAAATCACTTTAGTTTCTTACTACCACTTTAGCACAAGGTACAAACACTTAATGCATGACTTCTAAACCCTAAACCTAAACCCTAAATCGTCCTAAAATCCTAATCTAAAACTCTAAAACCCTAATTTCATTTTTAAACCTAAACCTTGATTCTAAACCTTAATCCTAAACCCTAAACCTTAATCCTAAACCCTAATCCTAACATTAAACCTTAATCCTAAACCCTAATCTAACATTAAACCGTTAATCTAACCCTTAATTATCCTAAATCCTTAACCCTAATTTTCGAAATTCAATACACAAATACCCTAACCCGAGACCAAAACCAACTCGACACCCTTTTTCTTTCATTTTTGACCCCCATTTTACCTTAGCTAGCAAAGCGAGCACTAAGACACCTCTATGGACTCACCACCATGTCTCCAAGCAAGTCGCAAGCACCTCCATCCACCTCCTTGGCCACCCTCAAGCCAAACGAATAGCAACTCCTTTAATCCTTGGTTTTTGCATGTGGTCCTTCCACCACTCTCCACCATACAGAGCTACTATTATAGCCCCATCATATTCTCTTCTAGCAAATCCTTAGTCATTACTCTACTGCCCTGTTTCCCTACTGCTAAGTAATCTTGGCCTCCAAGTTTCCCTAGCACTATAAATACACACGCATACATACATATCTTCATATCTCATCATTTAAACTCAAAATACTCTCAAAGTTGTGATCTAACCATGCCATAGAAGAGAAGAAAGTGAAGAAATAATCAAGAAGTTAAGCAAGAAATAAGCAATAGAATGGTACCTTGATTCTTTCTTAGGCGTTTCGAAACCAATAAGCCATTCGACCCTTATAAGCTCAAGTAAGCTCAAAATATTGTTCAATAAGATAATATTCCGTTTTAAATCTTTAATAAGCTTTCCTAAGATCATATATAAACTCTTGTTAGAAGCTTTGAACCATACCCCATTCGGTTTGGTTTTTCCTAAAACCAAACGCACCTTAAAACCCTAAAAGCTCATTTTTATAAAATAATCTGATAAGCAAAAGTCATAAGATGTTATATAAGGCCATCTTCTAAATTAGCTTATTCATACTTTTAGAAACTTTAAATCGTGTCTTTATAAAGCTTTACACACATCGGGTTGATTTTCAAAACCAAACGAACTAACGTTTTAGATTTTTAGTTCACTTCACAAGCCCTTTCCATAAGCTATAAGCTCATAAACTTTACTTATTTTAGCTTATTCTAATAAGCCATGACCTACAAAACTCTTTTGTAATTCAAAAATATCAAAATTATGAAGTTTGGACTTGATTTGCAAATGTTTTTATGCATAGGGGTATATATCGTAACTTTTTGAAATTTATAACTAGAGGGTCTGAAAATGTCATTTTCCTAAAGTTATAACTACAAAGGGCTGTTTTGCCAAGTTCTAAAGTTAAAGGTTTAAATTACATATACTTTATATATAAAGGACTAAATTTGTAAAAGTTTATAAATCAAGGGTATTTATTTTCATTTTTGCAAACTTAAAAATATAAAATATAATATTTTTATATAAATTATAGAATATATATTAATATTATAAAACTTGATTTTATTAAAATCCGATACATTTATCGCTATTAATCAACGATCGACGCATTATAAAACAATTACATTATATAATGAACGTAATTTATCATCGACTAGCTTTTGAAGAAACTTAAAAATCTTATCGTATCACGTTACTAGGGAATTTTATGTGAGGGGTTCCATTTGGGTATTTATTTTGACGAGTTTGCTGGGTTTACGATTTAAAATGCCCTGACTCCTCAAACGATACTACATGGCCTCTGGATTATGATAGCCCGAACAGTGATACAATATTTCCATAAATTAATAAATCAAAGTAATACGTTAAACTTTATAAAGTTTAAAACATAAACCATCACACTAAGACTTTACATATTACCCCAGGTTGCGTGACGAGGTCGTTACTTTCAATTGATATACTTTTGCCATCAATCATATTTTCCCTTTTAAGGTGAGTTCATAGCCTCGCATTTTAAATCTTCTAATGTTTCATAAACCCGTACGAGGGATACATGCTATAAACCATGAATACGAGTGTTTTTCTAACTGTATGTTATCCTGATATATTATTGCCCAAGTCCTTACTTTTGCCATTAAGACCCCACTATCATGAACCATTAATTACTTTTCGGAGTAAGCGCGAATGCTGTGAATAAATCATAGATATACCAAACAATCAATTTTTTATGCAATAACTACTCCCAAAAGTTGGAGCAAAAGATCCATATGTAACAGTAAATAATGGCTTAGTAGAAGGACTAAAGCTTGGTCTTACAAGAGACCTCTATGTTTGCTTGCCTTTCAGCAGGCACAACATGGTTTGAAACATTTTCAAATCTTTTTTTTAAAGGTAAATCTCTCAACAAGATTTTCTTGCAAGATTATTGAAATTTTGAAATTGACCAGGACCCAAGTTCTTCTATGCCATACATTGCCTTTCTTCCGTTATCGACTTTGCAACTAGACAAGTCTCTCAACAAAACCATCATTGGGAACTAGTTTTCTCTCCAAAACTGTACTTCGCTTGTTCTTGTCTAGGAATTTCTACGAAGTACTTGACTTACATCACGCCGCCCCCCACCCCCACCCCTTAACACCAAAATTTGGAGCGACGAAAAAAGACATTCAGCAATCCCCAGTTAACAAAGAACATAGTTCTTTTTGTCACAATTGGTGAGACACTAAAAACGGTTAACTTCAACTCTTTAACAAAAGTATACATCTTCAAAAATCAGGGTATTTGTTTTTATAGTGCCTTTATCCAGTGTTTCTTCATCATTTGCACCTCCACCAAAAGTAACATAACCTCCATCAAATTCTTTGAAATCTGAAAGGTGAGCTATGTTTCCAGACATGTGCCTTGAGCATCCACTATCCACAAATCCTTTTTCATTTAGTTGGGAATTGCTCTGCACATACAAACTTATAAAGTTAGTTACTTTTGGGGACCCAAGCCATTACTGACTTGGATCTGCCTCGTGCATCAATGTAATTAAATTTATTAAAGACTAATGATGCACCATTGGGTTTGATAGGTCTCCAAACCCAACATGCTGAGGGCTTAACAGCATTAAATCCCCTTGCCCTAACAGTATTAACATTTGGTCTAAAAGTATTAACTGTGTGTCTACCAGTATTAATATTTTGATTATGAGACCTGTTTGTTAATGCTGTATACTTGAAAAAGGGCCTTTGTTACTTTGATTTTAGAAAATGAGACTTTGGTCTAGCACAAGAAACTGTTGGTTTTGGGTGAGCAGTATTATGAGAACTAACAGTATTAACTACACCTAACATACTAGCAGGTCTGCAGTTTACCAGACCTAACAAGATACTAAGAGGTTTTGTATTTTTGACAGTTTTCAGGCCAGTCTTCATTAAGACTGAGCTGGACCATATGTTTATAAGCATTAGGACAATTATATTGGATGTGATCAAAATCACCACAAATAAAGCATGCTTTGTTATTAAAAACAAAGTTACATCCTAATTGATCAGTTTTCTGACCATTCCAACCTCTTTGGTTCCCCCTAGGTCTCTGTGACCTATATAGCTCAGCATACCTAACTGTTCTTCTACTTGGTTTGTCATTGTTAACAGACGCTTCCTTAGTAGCATAGGTAATTTCTTTTCTTATTTTGGGTAGACTCAGCTCTTCTCTCATCTGACACCCATCCTTCAATTATTGGTGGCATCAGTATCTCACTAACCTTTTTAGGTCTCTTCTATACCTAACATTATTTGATGATTAAACAAATTGTCTTTCCATTTTGTGTCTACCTTAAGTGTCGGCACATCAGAGCTGGATACAGTAACGACTTGGGTTGTTAGTATTAAAGAGTTATCAATATTCCTCTTAGAATTATTTGACTATTATTACAACAGTGGTTGGCTTTGTACTTGAATTCCTAGGACCATACAATTTATCCAGGTTGTTGAATTTCAAGACCTGAGTATGGACAATCTAAAGGTGTTGGTCTGTTGACGATCAAGGGATGAGGTGAGGGGACAGCATTATAAAACCAAAGCCCTTTTTCTTTTGTTCAGTTCACCTGGCTTGCTAAACAAATCTTCTAAGTCTTTAGTGATTATCTTCAATTTTGCTGCTTAAATTCAACTCCATCTTTTTCTTTCCTTACTTTTTTCAAGTTCAGTCTTAACTAATCCCCATAGATAATCCTTATGTCCATACATTTTTTTCAATAAAGCAATCTCTTCAGAAAACAAATCTTTGTATTCTTTTATTTAAACTACTTGTGCTTCTAAAATTGACAGCTCTTTTATAAGTAGATGCTCTAAAAGCTGTCATCATCTAATTTTAATAGTAAGAATCTTCATATTGTTTTTTAAAGAGCTTCATATTTTAGTATCACAAGATTTAGAGCAAGATACTCAGAATCAGAAAAAAGCCATGAGAGCCTGTTTGCTTGAATTTCATCTTTGCCATTAGCACTCCAATCAAAAACCACCACCATCTATAGCACATATTGGCCTGTTCAAAGTTCTTCAATCCTTTACAGTCTTTGAGGAGTTCCTTGATTCCAACTTCTATTGTCTTTGGTTCTTGCGAAACTTTCTTTCTCTAGAAAAATGTCCCATTTTGTGACAGTTGAAACATTCTTCCTTGGAATTTGTCATATCCGCATTACTATTACCATCCGATGAATTATTCTTTCTTCTAGTTCTCTGATAGAACTTCCTTGCCCTCATGCTCAAAAAAAGCATATTCCACTTTAGATCCATCTCTTCTAAAATCATCATCATGAATTTTGCTCGAGTCTTCATGAACAAGTTGAGGATCCTTGTGGTTGAGAGGACAAAAAGGCATAAGCTGTGGCATCACTAAAACTAGCAGTACTAGTTTCAGCACTAGCAGTATTAACTTTGGAGTTGCCAGTACTAACTCCAGTGTTACCAGTATTAATAGAGTTAGTACTGCTAGTACTGGTAGTGGTTTAGAATGCAAGTTTTATGTCATCATTTTTTAGCAGCAACAGTTCTCTTTATCTTTTTGCTCAACAATTTTAAAATGGTTGTACACAAATCATCCAAAGCCATGGTTTCAAAGTTGGGTTTGTGTCATCCAAACAACTACATGGGAGTATCCCATTCTGAAGGTATGATTTCAAAAAACTTAATCCTTTAAATCGTCTGGGAGAAGTATCATACACCAAGAATTGCAATCTACTAAAAGCGTTTGAAGCTGTTAAAAGATAGAGTCCAAAGGATTCTGAGCTTTGTAGCTTGAAGTTTTCATATGTGCTTCAATAATGCTTTTGTGTTTTCTTTGTAGCATTCATTTCGCCTCCAAAACGAGCTTTAATAGCAATAAAACATAGATCTGAGCATCAGCATATGGTTAAAGGTAAGTGATGTTCATTTGGATAGCCATAAGGAGAAGACTTCTTGCTTTGACATCTTCTTCTTGCAGACTTTTCTTCAGTAGTTGCAGGCAAGTCATCTTTAATGCAGTTGGATGGACCTGATTTGGATGCTGTAATAAGAATAGGTACCATGAATTCCCAATATTCTATCACCTCCCTTAAAGCATTCGTCTTGGATCTGAAAGTATTGCTTGATTCTTTATTTGCATCTCATACTCTTAGTTTGAGTATGGGCAGCTTAGCCAACGACTTGTTTTGAGATTTTTCTAACTCCATATGTCCCTAGATCAAAGTATCTCAAAGCACAGCTCTGATACACTTGTTGATCCCACGCCCCTTGATCGGTTCTTTAGGAATATAAAGGTTTGTTACTGAGAATCCAAAATAACAAAGATTGAGACTTTGTGAATATATCAAAGTGTATGCGGAAACTACACTTTGATACTCTAGAGAAGTGTATGAATGAAACAGTAACAATCACTCACAAAACAATAACCAATAAAATCACTGCTCCAATATTATAACTAATACGAGTACTCTCTAAGTACTGGGGTTACAAAACCTTGAAGCAATTACAATTTCTCTCAAAGTGTATATCTTGAAGTTCTATCTTTTTACTACTCTAGGGATCTCCTTTTATAGAAATACAAGGAACCCTTTACACATATATCTGCCTATCTAATAGGAACAGTTACAATTCAAAACTAAATATCCCGAAAAGCTCTCCATGCATTCTTATCTTCATATCATCAGCTTTGAACATTAGCAGTACAAACTTCTTCACTTGGCAGTATTAAGTTTGCTTGGCAGTATTAAGTTTGCTTGGCAGTACAAACTTTATGCTGACAGTACTAACTCCTTTAGTACTGTTGGCAGTATTAAGTACAAAGAAGATTTATTCCTAACAGAGCTTTTTAAAACCAAAGCCTTTTAATGTGTTGGATACATCTCATAAATGTCAATTTTATGTATCCAAACACATTTTGTGAAATTAAAATGTGGAAACTTAATGTCAATTAATAATATACATTGTTCACTAAGGCATCTCACTCCGTCTTTAACATTTTGTGGTGTCATATCAATTTTTTATTCCAATGTCAAGTTTTAATAAATATTGGTATCCCACATATACTGTTGAAGGGGAGCAATCTAAAAAATGAATTCATGCAATATCGTGGTATAATTTTTCTCCCCATGGAATTTTTCATGTCAAATTTTAATCAATTGGTATTTCAAATACTAAGTGTTTTATTATTTAAAATAAGGGGGAGAAATTTGTAATTAAATAATATTGATATAGAAGAATGTGATCTTTAAGAATCTAAGTGAACTCTTTCCTTCATGTGCCTAAACCCATTTTCAAATCTCGGAGCACATGTGTAGGGGGAGTATTTGAAAATAACAATGTTAGAAAATGGTTTTATGGTTCGATCTCTTACCCAACAACCTATTAATTTCACGACAATTCGGAAGTTCATATAAGGTGGTTAGGTTAGGAATAAGTCCTACGATCCAACCAGAACCGGAGGGATCTACCCAAGGACATCCCATAGTTAGAAATAGCAGTCCTTAGGTATGATTGGAGATGAATGAGTAAAAGGGAAAAATGCCGACTAAGATTGAGCTAACACTGGAACAATCACAACAAGGTGTTAGTAATGACGTCTTGGTAAGCATTGAAGGGGTTGAAGAATGAAAAAGAAATGTATGGATAAAGGGTGAAAAGAAAGAAGCCCTCCAAACAACTTAGGCAGAAACCGGGTCAATACATAATCTATCAAAATCACAATGATGATTGTTGATATTGAAGAAAGTCGTCATGGACCCAGTGATGCAATGCACAACCCTTCCCAGCCATTCGAGTTTCTCTCAAAAGAAACTTGTCTCATTTGTCACGGAGATACACACGTTATCTATTAACATCTCACTCCGAGATTGTTAATATTGAATAGGTGGCAGTCTGCTCCAGCCTTCGATTACTAAAACCAAAAGTGCACAAATCGAGTCTAGAGCCAAGAAGAGATCAAATTATAAATCTCATTAGGACACAATGTCAAAATACACTTGTTGAACACCATAAAGTTCACAAGTTGTAACAAAGAGTCCTACGCATTATCCTTGAGATCTTGCCAGAACATCCAAGTGATACTTAAGTATTCACAGTGAAGATGGAAATCCTGCTTGAGCCAACATCAAACAAGCTCTTGGTAGGTGACTTGCAAGATTCTATATGAATCGAGCTTGTGATAACTGGATATCAATGTTGGTCCAGTAAATGAATTGACGACTTAATCAGAAAGATAGTAACTATCTGATTCACTCTTACCGTGTTGTCTGCTTTAAGACGTTCCGGTAATGAGAACTAGCAAGCATGGTGAATCTAATACATCTGTGTTAGAAGATCCTACGCTTTGAGCTGGAAACCCTGTCAAGGAGATTCTTTGAATCTACCTGATCATAGGTTATAAGTTATTTCTACTATAAAATGGGGAACAACGGAGGTTAATGGCAACCGAACTCAAGATAAGTAACAAGGCCATATGCTCTTTTATTGCTAACTGGTTTATTTCAGTTTTAGATGACGGGTTGCCAGCCTTATTTCCAGCGAAGTCGGATTCATAAACCACATGCTCATACTCAAGCTTTCAAAGTCAATCATTCAACGTCAAGATAGTTGATTCTAATCTTACCCACCATCAAAGAGCCTAATAATCAAATAAAGAATCGTCAATTGGGGAAGATTGTTAGACTAATAATCATATATGTCAAACAAGTATGAGCATGTTGGTCAAGAGCACAAGATGATCAAGGAAGTCAAATCAAGATGATTCAAGTCAAGGAGATGATGCAAGATAACGATCTCAAGAACTCAAAGTCAAAAAGATAAAGGCTCAAGATCAAGATCACAAAGCATGAATGAACAAAGCCATTACAACAAGACAAGACCAAAAAAAGGCATATCAGCATAAACGTCAAAAGCCCATATCTCAACGTTAGGGGAGGACATACGATAAAACAAGCAAACTCCTACAAGAATGTCATCGGTGGTTTACTGAGGAGTTTGAAGAAGAGACCTCAACATTGGGGGGTGATGTTAGTCTTATTTTTTAAGTTCAAACAAGAATGGTATCGGTCATTTATAAAGTCAAACTAGGTCTTGTATTGTAATAGGCTAGTCGGGTTCAACGGGCTTGGATTGTAATCGAATATTATCTGTGTTTCGGGCTCAAAGCCCAAGTTTAGCCAAGCCCGACCCAAGTAGAAAAGCCCACACGCCAACTAGTTGGCTAGGGGTATAAAAGAAACCCTCTCCACACATGGAGAGGGTGTTGGTTGCATTTCTCACTTTTGTATGTGTGTGTAACTCACCATTTCTCTCTCTTAATCTAACATTCCAAGTTCTTTTCTCTCTTCCTTTCTTTTCTTCTTATTTCTGTCTCATCAAGAGTTTATTTGGGTTTGCTTATTGTTGTGAAAGGATAATATTTAGGGATAACAGTTTATAACTTCGTTTCCCTTATAAATGCTTTTGCTTTCAAATTACATCAAATATAAAATGGCCGTGTGAGGAGGCTTTCTACATAATGGAACATATTTTCAAGTTAATGAGGTAATTACATCTTAAGTTCCGAGATATTTATTTTACGATATGCCATTAGATTATTAATACCCGTGTATAGACGCCGCTCTTTTGGATTCAAATTTCATCATGTTTATAACTTGCAAGTTGGTGTAAGTAGTCAATGCGGTTCATCTTTATAGTATATTTAGTTGTGAATATTGTTTCTGGTTAATTATGTGTATTATAATAACGTCATCGTAGGAAGGGTGAAAACTGGCAGATATATATCAAGTTTGGTTATTGCTAGGGGTTACTCATTGTGTATGCTTTTGTGTGAGGAGGCTTTCTACGCAGTTACATGTATTTTCAGGATAATGAGGGTAATGATATCTAAATCTCTGAGCTATTTGTTTTACCATATGCTGTTAAATTATTAGTACTTGTGTATACACGGTTTTTTATTGAGATTTCATCATGTTTATAGGTTGTAGTTTGATGAAAATAGTTAATGCGATTTTAGTTTAATAGTATATTTAGTTTTGTATATTGTTTGATGCTGATTATGTGCATTATGATAACGACATCACAGGAAGGCCAAAAAGTGGCAAATATGTATGAAGTTTTGGTTCTTGTTGGGGGTTATTTATTATGTATATTTTGCTGTCTTAGTTAGTTAGCTTAAATGAAATTTGATGCAGTTTTTTTTGTGATTTTAGGATGCATGTGATTTTACGCAAAACTTAGGTTTGTTTATAACACTGTTTGAAGAGTATATGTTTGCATGGTGTGGCGGACTGCATTTGTGCCTGTAGTTACATTATTTAGGTTGCTTTCAGTGCAATGTCCGATTTTGTTTTCTTGTAAACTATGTTTGCATGCCTTATATTATTGCCACTGTTATGTTTTGGATGTTGTTAGTGCAAATATTATGATATTTAATCTATACAGTCTCTTTGTGTTTTGATGATGACAAACATGTAACTTGTAAAACATTACGTAAAGTACGCAAGTCACTCGTATACATAAATCATCAACACAAACATTCATCAACTCCTCTTGACGTCTCAAGTATAAGTATGCTTCAATACACAGAGATCTCGCCATTCTTATCTACCACAAATCATTAAAGCTCGTATTCATCAACTTCTCTCGACGTCCCGGTACTCTTACACATATGGACTTCGTTAATTAGATCGGGCCAAGAAAACGAACAAGCCCATTGGGAGCCCAATAGTGGTGGCCCATTAAGGCTCATCAAGGCTTCTAGAAGCTTCTAGATAATGGAAGGAAAATAGGTAAATTCAAATTATGAATTTAGGTGCATGCTGTTATCTAATACATGCTATTACACATTGGTAAGTTCACCCTTTTACCTATTCACCCTATTACCTATTGGTGGGTTAACCCTTTTATCCAATCCATGACTTTGCCTATATAAAAAAGATCATCCTCCCCTCCTCTTGTTGAAAACTCATGGCTCACCATACACACATATACGGTTTTTGTATTCTTGATTTTCAATCATGTTTCCAGCATAAGACTTCTTTCATGGTTGCATTCTAGATTAGTTCCACTAGTACCAAGGGTTATGTAGTGATGTATAGGGTGTCTCTACATGAAAGTGATCTCCTTTGGTTACTTAGTTGTAATGTAGTAGATCGGGATATAAATAAGTGATTTCATTTGATCACTATTATTCATTTAGTTAGATCAGGTTGTATAGAAAATGTTCTGTTGCTTTAGATTAAGAACTTTGTATCTCATTGACTACCAAGTCTTGGATATCTTTGTACTTAGATTATATGTTAGAAGGTTTATGTGTTTAGGGCCTTAAAACATAAGGATTTTTATGTTGGGCATAAAAACCATAAACTAGTGTAGTTGAGAGATTTGTTCTAGCTAGATTAGAACTCCACATTTAGCTTAGTGTCGAAAAAACATTATAAGCGACATAGTGATTTGTTATGTGTAGGCCATAAACATAACGGGTTTGGTTGTACCCGAAGAAGAACTTGACATCTAGCTTAGTGTCGGAAAACAATGTAAGCGACGTTGTAAGGTTTTCTCCGGTAAGAAAGGAGCTTGTTGACTAGTGAAGTAACTCTCGAGTTGGATAACTTAGGGGTGGAGTAGGGCGAGGGGTGCTCGTGACTGACCACTGTCAAATCTCGTGTCCAGTTTGTATTTCTTGTTTACTTATCTCTTTACATTTGATTTTTTTTTTGCACATTTATCACTTTATATTTATTACTTGCATATATAGGTCAATGCGTGTCTTGTTTTCTTATAGTGTTCTTAAAACTATGTTTGTGTATGGATAGATGTGAATACAATGTTTATGGTTATATTGTTGTGATACGCTTTGCTACTATAAATTTTATTATATATATATTATATATATATATATAGATATATATTTAATATATATATATTATATATAAATATATATATATATATATAATATATATATAGATATATATATATATTTTATATATATATTTATATATATATATTAATTAATATATATATAAATATATATATATATAGTAGCAAAGCGTATCACAAACAATATAACCATAAACATTGTATTCACATCTATCCACGACACAAACATAGTCAAAACAATATAAGAAACAAGACACGCAATTATCTATATAATGCAAGTATAAATATAAAGTGATAAATGTGAATCTAAATGTAAAGAGATAAGTAAAAGGAAATACAAAATCCTGGGACGATGATTTTACAGTGGTTCAGTCACGAAGATCCCTTCGCCCTACTCCACTCCCTAGTATCCAACTCGGAGTATTCATAGTCAACAAGCTCCTTTCTCACGGAGGGGAGAAAAACCTTACAACGTCGGCTTACATTGTTTTCCGGCACTAAGCTAGATGTCAAGGTCTTCTTCGGTGTAACAATCCAAACCCGTTTGTTTTTGGCCCTAACATAACTAATCATCTATGTCGCTTTTTAATGTTTTTCGAACACTAAGCTAAATGTGGTGTTCTAATCCTAGCTAGAACAAATCTATAAACTACACTAGTTTAGGTTTTATGGCCCAAATAAAAAAACCTTATGTTTTAAGGCATTAAACAAAATTAAACCATCTAACATATAATCTATTACAAGATAAGATCCAAGACTTGGTAGTCAAATAGATACTAGTTCTTAATCTAAACATCAAGAACCTTTCTATAAAACCCGATCTACTATATGAAACATAAGTGATCAAATGAAATCACTTATTTATATCCCGATCATTACTACATGATAAATCCTAAGTAATTCAAAGGAAGATCACTTAATGTAGAGACACCATAATATACATCACTACCTACCCTTGGGGAACTAGTGGAATGATCTAGAATGCAAATCCATGATAAGATTTTTTTTATTTATTGCTTTTTAAGGGGGAAAAATATAAAACATGATTGAAAATCAGAACACAAAAAAACCCTTGATATGGGGTATGGATGAGCGTGAGTTTTCAACAAGTGGAGGGGGAGGATGATCTTTTGTTTTATTAGGCAAAGTCATGGATTGGAATAAATGGGTTATCCACCAATGGGTATTATAGGGTGAATAGGTAAAAGGTGAACATTCCAATGTGTAATAGCATCGTATTGGATAAAGCATACACTCTTAATTCATAATTTGAATTTACCTATTTTCCTTCCATTATCTAGAAGCTTCTAGAAGCCTTGATGAGCCTTAATGGGCCACCACTATTGGGCTCCCAATGGGCTTGTCCGTTTTCTTGGCCCGATCTAATTAATGAAGTCCATATGTGTAAGAGTACCGGGACGTCGAGAGAAGTTGATGAATACGAGATTTAATGATTTTTGTTAGATAAGAATGGCGAGATCTCTGTGTATTGAAGCATACTTATACTTGAGACGTCAAGAGGAGTTGATGAATGTTTGTGTTGATGATTTATGTATACGAGTGACTTGCTTAACTTTAAGTATAATGTTTTAAAGTTACATCGTTTGTCATCATCAAATACACAAGAGACTGGTCTAGAGTTAAATTCATAATATTTGCACTAACAAACATCCAAAAACATAACAGTGGCATATAATATTAGGCTTGCAAATACTATTAGTTTACAAGGAAAAACAAAATCGGACATTGTGCATGAACTTGACAACCTATTACTAATGTTACACTAAAGGGCACAATGCAGTCCGCCACAACCATGGCTAACTATTATACTCTTGCAAACAGTGTTAATAAAATACTTAACACTATGTTTGCGTTTTTTTAAAATCAAATGCATTCATTTAAATCACAAAAAAAAACTGCATCAAATTTCATTTAAGCTAACTAACTAAGACATCAAAATATACATAATAAATAACCCACCAACTACAAGAACCAAAATACTTCCTATTATTTGCCACTTTGCTAGGGACCTTCCTGTGATGTGTCTCTATCACCAATGCACTAATCAAGCATTAAAACCAATATTCAAAACTAAATATACTATTAAACTAAAATCGCATTGACTATTTTCATCAAACTACAACCTATAAACATGATGAAATCTCAATAAAAAACCGTGTATACACAAGCACTAATAATTTAACAGCATATGGTAAAACAAATAGCTTAGAGATTCAGATATCATTACCCTCATTATCCTAAAGATTAAATGTAAACTGAGTTGAAAGCCTCCTCAACACATAAACGCATACGCACTATGAGTTAACCTAGCAATAAACCAAACTTTATACATATATTCTGCCCGTTTTCACCCTTCCTACGATGTAGTTTTATAATAACATAATTAACCAGAAAACAGAATATTCACAACTAAATCTTACTATAAAGATGGAAAAACCGCATTAAACTACTTGTCCACCAAACTTGCAATGTTATAACATGATGAAATTTGCAAATCATAAACAGTAGCTAAGGGTTCTATATACGGGTTTAATAATCTCATGGACATATCGCAATAAATAAATATCACTCTGAACTTAAGTGTAATTACTCATTAACTTGCATCTGTTCCATTATGTAGAAAGCCTCCTCACACGGCCATTTTATATTTGATGTAATTTGAAAGCAAAAGCATTTATAAGGGAAAACAAAGTTAATTAACTGTTATCCCTTATAATATTATCCTTTCACAACAATAAGCAAACCCAAATAAACTCTCTTGTGATTGAGACAGAATGAAAATAAGAATGGAAAAGGAAAGGAAGAGAGAAGTAGATCTTGGAATGTTAGAGTAAGAGAAAGAACAAGGTGAGTTACACACACATACAACGTTAAGTAAAATGCAACCTCAGAGTCTCGGTCTCTCCATGTATGGTTGTTGGGTATTTCTTTTATAAACGGCGCTAGCTCCGATACTAGTTGGGTGTGGGCCTTTTGTCGTCTGTTGGTGGTTGCACCAGGGCCTTTGGCTTAACTTGGGCCTTTGAGCCCCGAAACAAAGGATAATATTCTCGATTACAATCCAAGCCCGTTTATTGAACCCGACACTATGCCTTATTATCAATACAAGACCTGTTTGTCTTTATAAGACGCTAACAGTTCGGTGTTTGACTTAAGTAAAAATAAAAAGACTCTAAAACTAATCTCCCCCAATGTTGAGGTCTCTTTCTTCAAACTCCTCTGTACCACCGATAACATTCTTGTAGGAGTTTGCTTTGTTTTATCGTTGTACTTCCCTAACGTGATGATATGGCTTTTTCTTTTGACGTTTATGGCTTTGGCCTTGGTTTTGGTCTTGTCTTGTTTGTAATGGCTTTGTTCATTCATGCTTTGTGATCTTGATCTTTAGCCTTTATCTTTTTGACTTTGAGTTCTTGAGATTGTTATCTGGCATCATCTCCATGACTTGATCATCTTGTTTAGACTTTCTTATCATCTTGTGCTCTTGGATCAACATGATCATAATGTTTGACATATATGACTTATTAGTCTAACATTCATTCCCAATTGACGGGGGGGGGTGGGGGGGGGGGGGGGATTCTTATTTGATGATTAGCTCTTTGATGGGGGGTAAGATTAGAATCAACTATTACGTTTGAATGATTTTGACTTTGAAAGCTTGAGTTTTGACGCATGTGGTTTATGAATCCGACTTCGCTGAAATAAATAAGGCTTTTGCAACACCGTCATTCTAACCTGAAATAAAGACAAGAGTTAGCATAAAAGATGGAATATGGCTTTTGTTATTTAATCTTGGAGTGCGGTTGCTTAACCTCCGGTTTCAATTTTATTGTATAAATACTATACCTATGGATCATGTAGATTCAATGAATCTCCTTGCCAGGGGTTCTTAGCTCAAAGCGTTTTAGGATCTTCTAACACAAAATGTGTTAGATTCACCCTGCTTGCTAGTTTCTCATTACCGGGAACGTCTTTAAAGCAGTCAAACACTAGTTAAGAGTGAATTAGATAGTTACTATCTTTCATGATTTAGCTCGTCTAATTCATTTTATGGACCAAATAATTGATATCCAGGTATCACAAGCTCGATTCATATAGACTTCTTACAAGTCACTTACCATGAGCTTGTTTGATGTTGGCTCAAGCAAGGAGGTATAATTTCAATCTTCACGTGAATTCTTGAGTATCCACTTGGATGTATCTGCAAGATCATTAAGGATAATGCGTAGGACTCTTTGTTACAATTGTGAACTTTATGGAGTTCTACAAGAGTTTTTGACATTGTGTCTAATGAGATTTATAATTTGATCTCTTCTTGGGCTCTAAACTCGATTTTTGTGCACTTTTGGTTTAGTAATCGAATGGCTGGAGCAGACTGGCCACCTATTCAATATTAACAATATCGGAGTGAGATGTTAATAGATAACGTTGTGTAAATCTCCGTGTACAAATGAGACAGTTTCTTTTGAGAGAAACCGAATGGCTGGGAAAGGGTTGTGCCATTTGATCTACTGGGCCATGACGACTTTCTTCATTAATCAACAATCATTCATTGTGATTTTGCATAGATTATGTATTGACCCGGGATTCTGGCCTAAGTTGTTTGGAGGGCTGTGCTTTCTTTTTCACCCTTTATCCAGACATTTCTTTTCAATTGCTTTACCCCTTCAATGCTTACCAAGACGTCATTACTAACACCTTGTTGTGATTTGTTCAGTGTTTAGCTCAATCTTAGTCGGCTTTTTTACCTCTTACTATTCATCTCCAAATATTACCTAAGGGACTGCTATTTCTAACTGATGGGATGTCTTGGTAGGATCCTACGGGTTTGGTTGGATCATAGGATTATTCCTAACCTAAACACCTTATGACTTCAGAATTGTCGTGAAATTCTTTAATAGGTTGTTGGGATGGATCTGAACATTAAAACCATTTATTAACATTGTTTATATTCAAAATACTCCTCCTACACATGTGCTCCGAGATTTAAAAATTGTTTAGCACATGCAAGGAAAGAGTGGCAATAGAGTCTTTTAAAGATCATTTTTCTATATCATATTTTAATTACAATTTTCTCCCCTTATTTTTAATAATAAAACACTTAGTAGTATTTGAAATAACAATTGATTAAAATGTGGACATGAAAATTCATGAGGAGAAAAATTATACCATATTGATGAAATTCATTTTTTTAGGATTGCTCCTCCTGCATCAGTATATGTGGGGATTCCATTATTTATTAAAACTGACATTGGAATCAAAAATTGCTGATATGACACCACCAAATGCTCAAAGACGGAGTGAGATTGCCTTAGTGAACATGATATATTATTAATTGACATTAAGTTTCCAATTTTAATTTCACTAATTGTGCTTTTGGATACATTAATGACATTTATGAGATGTATCCAAACAATTAAAAGGCTTTGGTTTTAAAAAGCATTGTTTAGAATAAATCTTCTTTGTATTTAATATAGCCACCAGTTCTAAAGGAGTTTGTACTGCTCAGCATAAAGTTTGTATGCAAGCCAAACTTCTATGCAAGCAAGACTTAATACTGCCAAGTGAAGAAGTTTGTACTGCTTAATGTTCAAAGTGATGTTAATGGAGTTAAAGATGCATGGAGAGCTTTTCGGGTCTGTTTAGTTTGTATTGTAAACTGTTCCTATTAGAATTGGCAGATATATGTGTATAGGGTCCTTGTATTTCTATAAAAGGCGATCCTTAGAGTTAGTTAAAAAGATAGAACTTTTAGATATACACTTTGAGGAGAATTTGTAATTGCCTTCATGGTTTTGTAACCCAGTTCTTAGAGAGTAACTCGTATTAGTTATATATTTGGAGCGTGATTTTTTATGGTATGGTTTTTGTGAGTGATGTTACTGTTTTCATTTCATACATTCTCTAGAGTATCAAGTGTAGTTTCCGCTACCATACTTTGATATATTCACAAGTCTCAATCTTTGTTATTTTGGATTCTCCAAGGTAACAAACTCTTTATATTCTAAAGAACCGATCAAGGCGTGGGATCAACAAGTGGTATCAGAGCCCTGTGCTTTGAGATACTTTGATCTAGGGAAAATGGAGTTAGAAAATTCTCAAAATAATTCGTTGCAAAGCAAAGCTTCCCATACTCAAATAGGAGGAGTATGAGGATGTGGGAAATAAAGAATCAAGCAATACTTTCAGGTAAAGGGACTATGCTTTTCTGGGGGGTGATAGAATATGGGAATTCATGGGTACCTATTCTTAGTACAGCACTGACTCAGGTCCATTCAACTGCCATTAAAGATGACTGTGCCTTCAATCTACTGAAGAAAAGGTCGTGCAAGACGAATGTATGACAAAGCAAGAAGTCTTCTTCCTTATGGCTCTTCAAAAATGAACATCAACTTAACTTTAACCAGTTATGCTGATGTCACTCTATTGTTTAGTGCTATAAAGACTGTTTTGGATGGAAATTGAGCTACAAAAGAAACACAAAATGCATTATTGAAGCAGAGTATGAAACTTCAATGTACAAGCTCAGGATTCTTTGGATCTATCTTTAACGGCTTCAATCGCTTGTTAGTCGATTGGCAATTCTTGGAGTTGATACTTCTCAGGAAGATTTAAATGTTACATTTTTTTGAGAAGCTTTACCTTCAGAGAATGGGATACTCATGTAGTTGTTGGATTTCGCAACAAACCACAACTTTGAAACCATGGGTTGGAGATGATTTGTACAACAATTTTAATTATTGTTTTGAGCAAAAGATTAAAGAGAATGTTGCTGCTAATATTGATGATCATAAAAAACTTGGTCATTCTAACCACTTCCAGTACTAGCAGTAATAAAACTTATTATACTGGTACACTTGGAGTTAGTACTGGCACACTCAAAGTTACTACTGCTAGTGCTGAACTAGTTACTGCTAGTTTTGGTGATGCCACAGCAATATGCCCCTTTTGTCTCTCAACACAAAGGATCTCAAACTTGTTCATTGATGATCTCGAGCAAATTCATGATGATGATTTAGAAGAGGATGGAATCTAAAGTGGGGAAATATGCTTTGTTGAGATGAGGGCGAGGAAGTTCTATCACGAGACTAGAAGAAAGATAATCCATCGATGGAAATAAATTAGTTACTGCTGGGATATGACAAATCAAGGTTTAGGCATGTTTTCAACTTGTCACAAAATGGGACCATTTTGCGTAGAGAATGTAGAGTTCAAGATAGCAAGAAATAGAAGTAGGAATCAAGGATCCTCAAAGATGTTTAGGATTGAAGATAGCTTTGAAACGGCAAATGTGCTATAGATAGGTGGTGGTTTTGTTTGGAGTGTTATATGGCAGACGATGGAAATTCAAGCAAACATGGCTCTCATGGCTTTATTCTGATTCTAGGTATCTGTCTTCCTCTTGGTGTACTAAATTATGAAGCTCTTAAGAGCATACAATATGATGATTTATAGTTATTTAATTAGATGATCAGCTTTTAAAGCATTCTACCTTATAAATAAGAGGGCTGTCATTTTAGTAGCCCAAGTAGTTAAATATAAAGAATCAGAAGTTTTGTTTTATGAAGAGATTGCTTTATTGAAAAGAAGTGTAGGACATAAGGATTATCTTATGGGATTAGTTAAGACTGAACTTGAAAAAGTTAAGGAAGAAAAAGAGGGAGTTGAATTTAAGCTAGCAAAATTTGAAAAATCATCTAAAGACTTAGATGATTTGTTAGCAAGTCAGGTAACTGACAAAAGCAAAAAGGGCTTTGGTTATAATGCTGTCCCCTCACCTCATCCCTTAATTCTCAACAGACCAACACCTTTAGATTTGTCTTACTCAGGTCTTGAGGAATTTCAACAACCTGAGATAAATTGGTATGGTCCTAGGAATTCAAGTTCAAAGCCAACCACTGTGTGTAATAAAGAGTCAAATAATTTATCGGAGACTATTGATGACTCTTTAATTTCTACAACCCAAGGTCTGTTACTGTATCCAGGCACTGATGTGCTCTACATTAAGGTCGCCACAAAATGGAAAGGAAATTTTTTTAAATCATGCAAATATAAGTTGGTTTCGAAAGAACCTAAACAGGTTAGTTGAGAATACTGATGCCCCAATAATTAAGATTGGGTGTAGGATGATGAGGAACTAAGCTGAGTCTACCCCAACAGTAGAAAAGAAAAAACCTATTGACATACTAAGGAAGCGTCTGTTAACAATGAAAACCAAGTAGAGACCAATTAGGTATGCTGAGCTTTTAGGTACAGGACCTAGGGGGAACAAAGAGGTTGGAGTTTGGTCAGAAAAATCGATCAATTAGGATGTAACTTTGTTTTTAATAACAAAGCATGCTTTATTTGTCGGTGTTTTGATCTCATCCAATATTAATTGGTCCTAATGCTTATAAACATATGGTTCCTAGAGCAGTCTTAATGAAGACTGGCCTGAAAACTGTCAAAAATACAAAACCTCTTAGTACTGTTAGGTCTGTTAACACTGCCAGACCTGTTAGTACTGTTAGGTGTGTTAATACTGTTAGGTCTCATAATACTGCTCACCCAAAACCAACAGTTTCTTGTGCTAGACCAAAGTCTCATTTTCAAAATCAAGCACAAAGGCCCTTTTTCAAGTATTACTAGCATTTAACAAACAGGTCTCATAATCAAAATATTAATACTGGTAGACACACAGTTAATACTTTTAGACCAAATGTTAATACTGTTAGGGCAAGGGGATTTAATGCTGTTAAGCCCTCAGCATGTTGGGTTTGGAGACCTATCAAACCCAATGGTGCATCATTAGTCTTTAATAAATTTAATTACATTGATGCACGAGGCAGATCCAAGTCAGTAATGGCTTGGGTCCCCAAAAGTAACTAACTTTATAAGTTTGTATGTGCAGAGCAATTCCCAACTAAATGAAAAAGGATTTGTGGATAGTGGATGCTCAAGGCACATGTCATGGAATACATTGCTCACCCTTAAGGATGTCAAAGATTTGATGGAGGTTTTGTACTTTGGTGGAGGTGCAATGGGAGGACGTATCAC
>BQNB010022654.1:0-20000 GCA_026074375.1 Tanacetum coccineum | reverse complement strand
TCTGAGTCAAGTTCACCACACATCACAGATAAGACTGTAATTATCGTTGCCAATTTGGAAGGATGCTTCATACTTTGAAGATTCTTCACTCAAATCTGTTGCTGATGCACAAATACAAGATCAAGATGTGCCTCATGATGATTGCAGTTTTCAGGATGATGGTTTTGATGAACACCAAGTTAATACTGCCAGTCCACAGGTTAATACTGGTAGTGGAGCACTTAGTACTGCTACTCCTGAAGTTAATACTGCTACTTCTGAAGGATTGATGGGACCATTTCCTACCACTGAAGACACAACAATGAGGAGGACAAGCCATTGATTGGGGAATCTTTCACCCATCTTATGCAGTTTCTTCCACTAATCATACTATGAATTCACAAGGATCATTCCAATTGAATTCATGTGATTGGAGAGAGATTGTGGCAGTCTTTGTTTCAAACAAGAAGGATGACAACTTCTATTTGAGCTAGGATTTCTTAGTGCATTTATGAAGGGAAAGAACTCTCCAGTGATTTCATACATGCATTTTTGCATGTTTCTTATATCTCAAGAAGAACCAAAGAGGTGTCTAAAGCTCTTAATAGTGATCCTGCTTGGGTCTGATGGCAATGCAAGAAGAACTCCTACAGTTCAAGTTACAAAATGTATGGGTTCTTGTAGATTTGCCTAAGGGACATAGGGCTATTGGTACAAAGTGGGTCTATAGAAACAAGAAAGATGAGAGGGGAATTGTTGTAAGGAACAAAGCTAGGCTTGTTGCCCAAGGCCATACACAAGAAGAAGGTATTGACTATGATGAAGTGTTTGCTCCAGTGGCTAGAATAGAAGCTATAAGAATATTTCTGGCTTATGCTTCTTTCATGGGTTTCACTGTCTACCAAATGGATGTCAAAAGTGCTTTTCTATATGGTCAAATTGAAGAGGAGGTGTATGTATGTCAACCTCCAGGTTTTGAAGATCCTGACCATCCTGATAAAGTTTATAAAGTGGTGAAAGCACTCTATGGACTTCATCAAGCACCCAGAGCTTGGTTGCACCTTGGCCACTTACTTTTGAGCAAAGGGATTACAAAGAGGCAAAAAGTTGATCAACACTTTGTTATCAAAAAGTCATAAGGGGAAATTCCCTGCTTGTTCAAATCTATGTCGATGACATCATTTTTGGATCAACCAAGAAGGAGCTTTGTGAAGAGTTTGATGTGTTGAGAAACTTATGAAGGATAAGTTTCAGATGAGTTCTATGGGAGAACTCACTTTCTTTTTGGGGTTGCAGGTCCAACAGAAGAAGAAAGGCATATTTATTAGTCAAGATAAATATGTCCATGAAATCCTAAAGAAGTTCAACTACACAGATGTGAAGTCTGCCTCCACTCCCACTGATTTGGAAAGGCCCTTGGTTAAAGATGCAGATGCTGATGATGTTGATGAACATCTCTATAGATCCATGATTGGATCTTTGATGTATCTCACAGCATCAAGACCAGATATCATGTTTGCAGTTTGTGCATGTGCAAGGTTTCAAGTTTCCCCAAAAACTTCCCATCTCTTAGCTGTCAAAAGGATTTTTAGATATCTCAAAGGCAAACCATCTCTAGGTCTTTGTATTTATGGATTCTTCAATTGGAGTTAGTTGCTTATACTGATAGTGCTATGCTGGAGCTTACTGATAGGAGGAAGTCAACCATGGAGGTTGTCCAATTTTTAGGAAATTGGTTTGAATTTCTTGGCAATGTAAAGAAACAAACTTGTGGTGGCCACTTCCATAATGAAGCTGATTATGTGGCTGCCTGCAGTTGGTTGTGGACAAGTTCTCTAGTCCAAAACCAAATTGCTTGATTATGGGTACTATTTTCATGAACCTGTTTATTTACATTGACAATACCAGTACTATATGTATTATAGAAAATCCTGTTCAACACTCTAAAACAAAACATATAGAGATTAGGCATCATTTTATAAGAGATTGTAATACTAAAAAGTTGATTCAAATGGCTAAAATTGATACTCAACTTAATGTAGCTGATCTTCTTACAAAAGGTTTTGATGCTGGTAGATTTCAGTACTTGGTTTCAAGTATTGGATTTAAATCGCTCAATCCCTAAAGTCTAACTCTCTTGGTTGTTTTGTAAAGTTTGTTAAAAGTTAGTACTGTTAATATTTGTCAACTAATACTGCTCAGTCTAATTAGTACTGCTAGTTATATTTAACACTGTTTGTTAAAACTGTTGCTTATAGTTGGTACTGCTAGTTATGTCTGTGTCTCTTTGTTAATCTTGAGAAGAACACTTAATACTGTTAAACCATGAAACATGTTTGGATTATGTTAATTTTGGGGTTGTTAAGCTAACTTTTTCAGGATAAACAATAAGGTGTCATCTAGGTCACTCCATAGTATATCATTTCAGGGGAGGAACCATGCTGGATGTTCTTAGAGTGTTGGTTGTTACACCACACCACAAATGGTCATCAATTCACCATGTCTAATACACATCAAGAATTGGCTAGTCCAGAGCAAACGGCTACTGGTAAAGACTTTTCAAATCCGTTGATAGTTGGATAGGGTTACTCAATAAACTTCATGGTCCTCAATGCACCATGTTATTTCAATGAAGCATTGGCTAGTCCAGAGCAAACGGCTACTGGTAAAGACTTCTCAAATCCGTTCATAGTTGGTAGTTTACTAAAAACTATATGGTTATCATTGCACCATATTTTTTCTAATGAAGCAATGGCTAGTCCAAAGCAAACGGCTATTGGTAAAGACTCCTAAAATCCGTTTATGGCTGGTAGTTTGCCAAAAACTATAGTGTGCATTTGTGAGCAAAACAACAAGCAAGAGAATTGGTGAGCTCAAAACAGTAAAGAGGCTTGTGTGACTAAATAGATAGAGTGCAAAGTTTAGTGAGCTCAAAAGAATTGAGAGATGAATTGTGAGCCTCAAAAACAGAAAGAGAGCTGTGTGCAAAAATAGAAAGAGTGCAAAGTGAGCTAACGAATTGGAGATGACTTGTGAGGCCTAAAAAACAGAAAAGAAGTAGATTTGTGTGACGTGTTTTCTTTTAAATCTTCTTTGGACTTTTGTACTGCTGCTTGTGTGGAGAAGTTAATACTGCTAGGCAAATTTTAATACTGCTAGGCCAAAGTTAGTACTGCTGGATGACCGTTAGTACTGTTTGGGTCTAACAAAATTTCCATAAATGATTAGAGCCGTTGAGTATTTCGCCCATAATAAACATAGGGTATAGGCCTTTGACCAATTGGACTTTCGTGGAACTTCCTATTAATTGTAAGATCTTCACGATTTTTTCAATTTCTTAATATTGGTCAAATTATATCCTCTGTTGTCTTTATCACATTGCAATTTTAACTTTCTCCAGGACCTTTTACTTCCTTACACGATTAATCAACTTATTTCCTAACACTTACTCCATGGCAAAACTTAGATTTTGTGACAAAAAATATGGTTGCTGTTATTTGAAAAGTCTACAGGAAGTGCAGGTTTCATCATGATATTGACTTCATTTCTGAGTCATATTTTGCTATGCACTTACTAAAAAGCCCGAATGGTGTGCGTATTTTTGTTAAGAAAACTTTTGGAGGATGCTGCGATTGACGACTATATGGGGAAAGATGGCAATGTTAAGATTCATGCTACGGTTGATGGTCACTCGCTTTCCTACTGAAGGTTCTATAAGGCGACATTCCTCAAATGGATGATATAAGACGGCTTATCTCTCTGCCCATTCTTCAGAGAATGTTTGTCAACTGGCACTTATGGGGTATGCTACTAACTCAGATTAAGTTTAACCTTTCAGGGAAGAAACGGTGCTTTTTCACCTCAATGGAGGTTTCTTATTCATCTCATAATTCACTGTTTTGTTTAAGCCCAAGAAGGACTGCTTGGGAGCAGTTTAAAGGGAGGGTTAGGCTTTATGGCTTCGGCTATAATTTTGTGTTAGCTACAAATAGGAGGTTTAATTTTTCTAGGATGATCTTTGAACCATATTGGTGTCTAAATCTCTAGTCCCTATAAGTTTTTGATGAATCCAGTTTATTCACTTTGCCTAGATATGCACGAGACACAAGTTCCAAAACACTCAAGGTTTATTCTGTTCATCTCTTACAATAGAAGGTTTTTTAGTTACATGAGGAATCACCAAGGGGTTTTTTGGATCAGGAGGTTCCTTTGGTTTCTCTCTATGTTAGATGCTGCTGAATCCTCACACTCCACCTCTAAAAACATATCCTTACCGTCCCCAACACCTTCATCTTCACCTAACCTCAACTACTCAACCATCACCTCAATCATCTCCTCCTCAACCCTCACCTACACAACCTTCCCCAACTCACCTTGGCTCAGAATATCATCCTCCTACACCCCATGACTCACCTCTCCATGCTGTTCACTCACATGGAAGTGATGAGGGTAGTTTGAAACTACAAGAATTGATGAATTTGATTAACACACTTTCTGACAGGGTTGGAGTGCTAGAGGCTGATTTGACAAAGACAAAGAAAACCTACAGCTCTGCCTATACTAAGCTCATTCTAAGGGTCAAGAAACTGGAGGCTCAGTTAAAGGTTGGGAAAGCAAGGAGACATTCTAGGTTTGTTATTTCAGATACTGAGATTGGTGAAGATGATTCGGGAGGAAGTTCTCTAAAGAAGGTTTTAAAGGATGATGAAGGAGTTCATGAAAAAGCAAGCACTGAAACTGAACTCTTCATACAAGAAGTAACCCCAACTGAAATCATCCATGAGCAAGAGGGCAGTGGGAAAGTTAGTGATGAGATTAGTACTGCTGGCAAGAAGAAAGATACTGCTAGTGAAGAAGTTCCACCAGTTAGTACTGCTGAAGTACACATTAGTACTGCTGGAGGAACTGCTACTTACTCAAGGAGAAGTGCAGAGAAAAGAAAAGATAAGGGTAAAGGTATAATGACAGAAGAAGAGCCCAAGAAGAAATCCAAGAAGGAGCTTGAGCAAGAAAGATTAAGTTATGCTGAAGCACTTAGGCTTGAAGAGCAGATGAATGAGGAGCAAAGAGCTCAAATTGCTAGAGATGCAGAGATTGCAAGACAATGGGAAGAAGAGGAAAAGAAAAAGGCTATGGATGAAGCTAAGACTGCAAAGGTAATTGACTGGAATGATCCTTCTGTTATTAGATATCATTCTTTAAAAATGAAGCCAAGGTCCATTGCCCAAGCTAGAAGGAACATGATAAAATACTTGAAGAATCAGGGGAATTTCAAGATCAATGATTTCAAGGGTATGTCCTACAATGAAATAAGGCCAATTTTTGAAAAGCTTTGGGATTTTAATCAAAAGTTTGTGCCTATGGATGCTGAAAAAGAAAGGACAAAGTCTCCTGAAAAAGAAAGATCAAAGTCTCCTGAAAAAGAAAGGACTACTGAAAAGATTGAGGAAGAAAAGGTTGTTACTCAAGAGGAAAAGGAAGGAGTTGCTAAAGAACCTGGAATAAAAAGAAAGAAGTCCATTCCAAGAAAGAGCACCAGGAAAAGACAGAAGATAGAAGAAGATGCTGAGACAGATAAACTTAAAGGATTCTTGGACATAGTACCAAGAGAAGAAGCTCCCATAGATGTTGAGTCTATATCTACAAAATTCCCAATTGTGGATTGGAAAACTTATGTTTTGACAGAGACCTTTATGTATTATCAAGTATTTAGAGCAGATGGAAGTTCAAAGAATTATAAGATTCTGAGTGAAATGCTTGAAGATTTTGATAGATTGGATGTAGAGGAACTGTTCAGACTAGTCAAGGAAAGATATAGCACTTCAAGTCCAGAAGGTTTTGATTTAATGCTTTGGGGAGATCTACATACATTGTTTGAACCTGATGAAGAGGATGAGATTTGGAAAGATCAACATGAATACAAGTTGCTAAGCTGGAGATTATATGATTTCTGTGGTATTCACATTTTGCTTATGGAGAATGGGTTAGCAATCCATATGTTGACAGAAAAGAAATACCCCTTAAGTCAAGAGATGATTTCCCAAATGTTGAAGAAGAAGCTAGAAGTTGATCATGAGAGCTCACAGGCATTTGAACTCCTCAGGTATATAAGATCTCAAGTTCAGAAGTGACAGAATTGTTTGAAAGAATCATTAGCAGAGGAAGAAGAGTAGAAGAGTTTATTCAGAAGAAACTTGTTGATTTGAAGGACAATCACAAGTTTAGGGGAGGATTGTTGGGAATAAATCTTCATATGACTTAATACTGCCAACAGTACTAAAGAAGTTAGTACTGCCAGTACAAAGTTAGTACTGCCAAGGTCACTTAATACTGCTGGTAGAAGGAGTTAGTACTGCTAAATGGTCAAAGATGATGAACTGAAGATAAGAATGCGTGGAGAATATATCGGGATGTTTAGTTTTAAATTGTAACTGTTCCTAATAGTTAGGCAGATATATTTGTAAAGGGTTCCTTGTATTTCTATAAAAGGAGATCCCAAGTGTGAAGTAAGTTAGAACTTTTAGAGATACATTTAGAGAGAATTCGTAATAGCTTCAAGGTTTTGTAACCCCAGTACTTAAAGAGTACTCGTATTATTTATAATATTGAAGCTGTGAGTTTTGTGTTTATTGTTTGTGTGTGATTATTACTGTTTCATTCATAAATTTCTTTAGAGTATCAAAGTGTAGATTCCGCATACATTTTGGTATATATACAAAGTCTCAATCTTTGTTATTTTGGATTCTTCCAAGGTAACAAACTCTTTATTTCATAAAGAATCGATCAAGGCGTGGGATCAACAATTTCTTTTATGAACATATGTTTTTTTTAACTACTTTGATCAACATATAAGTAAAGATAATTAGGGGTGAGCAGAAAAAAACCGAATAAACCGAAAACCGAAACCGAACCGAACTAGATTCAACCAAACCAAACCAAAAACCGAACCGAGTTTAACAAAATCGAACCGAACCGAACTACTAATTTGGTTCTCGGTTTGGATATGGTTTTGGCAATCAAAACCGAAAACCGAACCGAAAACCGAATTTATATAAATATATATTTTTTTATATATTTATATAAATATAAATACAAATAAACTATTATCCTAATATAAAAAAGATTTTTTATGCTTGAAATATTTTATTTTTTTGCTAAATACTTATGTAATTATTAATTTTTAAAAAAATAAATTGTGATATTCGGGTTGCTAGGGTTATTCGAGTCAAACCGAGAACCGAAACGAATTCAAATTCGGTTTTCGGTTCGGTTCGGTTAAATCCTAGTTCGGTTCGGTTCGGTTCGGTTTTCGGGTTGACCCAAAAAAAATTAACCGAACCGAATTAACCGAACAACCCGAGAACCGAACCGATCAACACCCCTAAAGATAATATCCAATTAGTTTAGCCCAAGCAGACATGCCAAACCAATATCCAATATCTAAACTTAAAATGACCCAATGGTTAAGAAAGGATCCGGTTAGCCCTAACCCTATAAGTAGAGGTGTACAGAAAAACCGGTTTATGAACCGAACCGAGAAAAAAAAAAAAACCAAAACCGGTTTTTTTGAAACCGGTTTTCCTCAAACCGAACCGGCGGTTTGTAACTGGTTTTAAAAAAATCGACCGGACCGAGTTGTAAACCGGTTAAAACCGGTTTTTAACCGAACCGGTTGCATAAAAACCGGTTGACTAACCAAACCGATTTTGCATTTTCTATATGAAAAAACCGGTTTATAACCGAACCGGTTTTAATCAAAACTAGTTTTTTGATTGGTTAACTAAAACCGGTTCGGTTAAAAAACCGAACCGGTTTTTAAAAAAACCCCAAATGTTCACCTCTACCTATAAACAAGCAACGCCCCCAAAATTCCACATTCTAAAAATTCAGTCAAAAACCCTAAGAAATTTGAAAATGTCAGACAACATCCTCTCGTTTGATATCCAAAGGGAAATCATCAAAAGGGTTCCTGATGTCAAGTCTTTGATTCGATTCAGGCCGTTTCAAAACAATGGAAGTCGTTCATTGACAGCTCCGAGTTTATCACTGGTTACGGCGCCTGATCCACTCAGCCGTATCGTTTACTTTTAAGGTACCAAGAATCTGGTGATCATCGTGAGGTAAAATACCTTTCTTTTGTAGATGATGTCTCTTTCCCCCATCAACAACTAGACTTTTCTCCAAATGTTCCTGACCTCGTTAAACAGCTCTACAATTCAAAAGTAATTGGAAGCTCTTGTGGCTTGTGGTGTTTCCACGGTTTCAAGAACTTCAAACCCATGATTGTTATTTGGAACCCGTCAATCAGGAAATCCGTTGGCATTGTTGTGCCATGGGTGCTCACCAACTCCTTTAATAAAATGACTGATTTTGGTTTTAGGCTTTGTCCTTCAACTAATGATCCTATTGTTGTTGGAATCTCAAAGTGTTTCTGGAAAGATAAGCATAAAGTTGGAATATTTACATTGAGCTCCAAGACTTGGAAGATGATACCAACTAGCAATGTTCTTGGTGAATCAGTTACATTTAAGTTTTCAACTCAACTTGCTATAGATAGGTTTATTTTATGGGTTGCTTATGATTGGATTGTTGGTGATGATGGTGTATCTCAATATAAGAGTTTCATCTTGTCATTTGATTTGATTACCCATGAATTTAAAGAGATACAGCTCTCGGATAGTATAGGAAACATGCTCCACGACATATCTCTATTTCTAAGCTAAATGAGTCTCTTGTTGTGTGTGGATACACTGCTGAAGTATATGGCGTATGGATAATGGGGGAGGAGGGTAGGGTTATGACATCTTTTACAAAGCTATTCAACATTAACACACCTTATGATCCACCAGTTAGAAAAGTATTGGGATTCACAATGAGTGGTGAACTTGTAATGGAAACTAAAAATCACTACGGAGAGTCTGCAACGATTGAAGTTTACAAACCATGCTAAGATGACGTAAATGATCTTGGGATTATTGGAAAAGATGGTTCATTCTTCGTTTTCCCTTACACCGAAACACTACTTCTTGTGGATCAGTCAGATTGTTGTATCATTTCCAATGATTATTAGGTATGAAAATGATGGCTATGGTGCAAGATGTGGAGCTAGGTATGACGAGTTTTGGAAGCTTACAATGAAGTTGTGGAGCTAGGATTTATGAAATTCTACCGAAGCTAATGTAAGTTCTACCAGTGCACGAGGTTAATATGGTGTTTGTAACAATCACATTGATGTAACTGCAAGTGCTTGATAATTATTTTTGCTCATCTTTACTCCTTTACTTGTTACTGTTGGCTCATAAAACGCATTTCAGTCATTGGGAATGCACTCCCTTAACCATCATTTGTCCCTTGAGAGGTCAAACATAAACTAAAAGGGCTAAGTATGTACTTATGCGCTGAATAATATTCCTGTAGCTTGATATAACCGTGCTCATTAATTTAGTTGTCCTTAGTGTAATCAAACGAAAATTAGAGTTGCTAAACAAGTATTTATGGGCCGAAACATCTGGGTTTTTTTGGTCACATTCAATGGATTACTGTAAATTTTATACAGTCGGTTTATTTGGATGGTTTTGTTTGTGCTAAATTGTTGTGCACGGCTAAGCATGACTATTTGAGAACGAAACCAGAATGGACCGTTCTAACCGAAATGAACCGCCAAAAACTGGTTCAGTCATCGGTTTTTAATTATTAGTCTGTTTTGGTTTAGGTTAGGTTCGGGTCAAAACCGAAAAAAAATACTCACCGCCTAAATCGTACCCAATCGAACTCACCGCCTAAATGGTTCAGTTATCGGTTCGATCTCCATTCCAACATGTTTTAGTTCTCTGGTCCGGATGTTCTTATGTATATGTATAGTTGTAAAAGGAATTATAGAGAGTGGCTACAGCTCACGTAAGTAATCTTAGTCTTCAAGTAATCTTTATTCTTTCTCTAATAAGTCTTTGATCTCTTCTCTATCAGCATAAACTCTTTCAGCAGTTGTAACTTTGTACTAGCAGTATTAACTCTGAACAAGCAGCATTAACTACTTAGAATATTTTCTTCAATCTTCACTAGCAGTACTAACTTTACTCTAGCAGTACTAACATATACTAGCAGTACTAAGCTATACTAGCAATAGTAATATACACTAGCAGTACTAAGTTACACTAACAATAGTAACTAGCAGTACTAACTACTTAGCATATTTTTCATTAAGATTACTAACAGCACTAATTTATGCTTAGCAGCAGTAACACAAACCTTAGCAGCAATAACTCTAAGATCATCAAGAAGTCTTTTAATCCCAATAGGAAGACTTCGATAGCATAAAACATGTCATTTGGGGTGTAGCCGTCTTTCTTTTCAAACATGAGAGTCAGCATAGAAGATATACACCTCTAGTAGGATTTCACAAGGTCAAGTAAGTAACGTCGAACTTGATATGGGACGAGTTGGTTATACATTGTACGAAAGAGCATCATTGAGGTTGAAAGTAAGGCATAGGCCGACAACATCGACGACGTTGTTGGCATCTCCATGAATATTCGAAAAGTCATTTTTGTTTCTGGTCTCTAATAACAATTCAAATAGAGGAAATGGGTAAATTAGAGTATTGATATTGAGAAACCTTCAACTACTTAAGTTTAGTGTGTAATGTTGTGTTTTGTCTTTTTCTTGATTATTAAATTTTGCAAGATATGTTCATATTCTTTTCACTTTTTAGTGAAAGTATGATATAATTAAACCTATAAAGATATTACACTAATTGATTTGCAAAATCTTTTAGATGTGGATAACTCCCTGCAAAATACTATAATTGTAGAAAAGATGAAAAGCAACTTGGAGATGACACGCTAAAAGTTGGTTGCGTATTTATACAACATTTTTTCCATGTACTTCTTTGTGAAAAAAGGAAGATGAATAAAAGTTTTTATAAAAAGAGGTGAAACGAAATATATATATTTAAAATTTACTCATACATTATATGTTAATTTGAATACTCTCTGTTGTACACTCATTTGATTACTGCCACAAGGTGCCAGCCACATGATAGAGCATGTATATTTATTAATTCGAATGAAGGAAATCAAGACACTACAAATCATCGCACTGCTATTATCAATGCAGTTGCCAATAGATTTATCAACACATTAGTATGTTCCATGGTGATGCGGTTGTCGTAAGGGACTTCTACAAGAAGTTTTACAACTCCCTAGGCAGCGCACCTAATCGTTGTAGTAGTAGTATAGGCAAGACTCGGGGGTTATTATCGTTCTCTTGGAGAATAGGTTAGGAAGGCTTGATCACGGTTCAACAGAATTCTAAGGATTGAGAGAGAATTATTTTTGTATATTTTTATTTATAAGAAAGCAGTAAAATCATATGTTTGAGAGGTTTGGTTGGTTTTAGCTATTAAACTAAATAATAAACTATGCTAATGGTGATAACAATATAATAAAAATATTGTATTTATTTAATCATGTATAAATAAAAAGATTGCTTCTCCTAGTGTTGTTGCTTTGTCACACTTCTGATGATTTATGTAATTATTTCCTAAGTCATCAACAGATTACACGAACCCGCCGTCTATTTAATATTCTGTTGAGTCAAAATACAAAGTAAGGTAGTATGAAGACTATTATCCGGCCCCTAAGAGTATATTAAATGCATTGAAATATATTAAAAAGTAGATCAACCATATTAAGGGTGTTACGGTATATGAGTACTGTTACCGATGGTTTCCTTTCTATCACAATCATTTTTTCTAGACATATCAATAGCATATATAGCAATAAGCTGGTTTATAAAGACTACATGCATAATCTTCACAGATAGCAACACCGACTAAGGATTCTACATTCTTAGGTTTCATTTCAATCATAAATGAATTCCAACAAAGGGGTTAGCCAAAAGGCATGTTAAATGATAAATCCAGAACAATAAAGAATCAAACAACAAGACATATTGAATGATTAAGATAGTCTTACTTAATTAAAACATGAATTAAAGGAGTTACAATAGGGTTTTGAAGTCCTAAAATCTTCCTAATAAGCTGCCAAATGAACTAGGGTTTGTCCCCAATTTTTACTCTAAAGTTACACACCTAAAACCCTAATTTCGGGTATGTATTTATAAGAATATCACTGCAACGGCGTCGCATTTTAATCGTGACGCCATCGTGAGTAGAATCTTCTAGATCTGCATGCTAGTCGGTGCGTGCTGACGTCGTCATAAAAGGTTGTGACGCCGTCACTAGGTGGGTTGTGACGGTGTCGTGTAGAACTGGTGACGCCGTCTCCAGGCTCTGTGAGCACAAATCTTCAAAAGTTTTGGTGTTAGTCCGTAGTCTTGTCTGTTTCTTCTCCAAATGAGCTTAAGCCACGTGCATTTCCTCCAAATGCTAAATACCTAAAAAGGAATGATTAAGTTCCTATTTTGGGCATAAATAAATGATTTAGGAGGTTAAATGACCCCGAAAAGTGTATAAAATAACACCTCATCGAATACCCCTACACTTGGGATTTGCTTGTCCTCAAGAAAATGGGCTTTTCTACCTAGACAATAGCAATATGAGGGTCATTTAACCTACTCTTTAAAATTATTTTACAACACAACCTTCTAGAAATTGTAATTAAAAGCACGGAAAGTATATACTTGCACCTCACATAAGTGTTTGGGATTCTCTCTTTCACTTGGTTGTATAATAAATTATAACATAATGAGGGAAACGGAAAATCAACACTCATTACCTGTTATAGCATATAAATTACCATAGGCTTGGTAAAGGATCAAACCTCCACCGCTAGGTGCAAGCATTATTCATTACTATCTAAGAGGTCTTTTTAAAGGGTTATGGGGTGTAGGTGTATGATAACATATAATGGAAACAAAAACGGATGGGATACATTTGGGTGGCTTTGTGTGAATTTGGAGTGGAAGGGTTAGCTAATTATTTATACGAATACACGCTGGTTTGGTTGCTAAGCCAAGACTCGGACGAAGATATACAAACTCTACATCAATCTCTTTCTTTTTCTTTTCTATTTTTTTAATAACGTAAGACATCATAACTTAGGGTTTATAACACGTAACCCTACACTTAAGCTTTTTACTACTCGATGTTTACAATCTAACTAATAACCCGACTTGAGGTGGATCAAAATAACATGGAGATCATCTAACAAACGTATAGGGGTATTGACTTAACTTTTCTTCCCCATTCTCCCGCAAAATAAATACTACCATGAATCCTAATCGTCCCAGTATTTACAAAGATAAGGACTTATCAACCGTGTACTCAAATAATTAACTTGAGTTAAAACAATAATGTACTAAAAGTGAGTACATACAAGGTAGGCTAAGGCGATTTGGGTGTAACAATTGGTTCAAGGGTGACAATGCTCTTCATTAATAATCTGGTAGAAATCCACCAGGAAAATCACGCGAAACCGTGAGAAAGGTTAGGGCTCGGAGGTTATTTAGGGGTATCCTGCATACAATTGAGTGCATGGCAAAGGCGTGGGTTAGTTATATGATCGGTGATCCATATAACAGTTACACGTTTAAAAAACTCAGGGTTAATTCCTAATGCCTCTTTTATCAAAGCAAATCTAATACTTACTTGCAGGTTCTCGGAAGCATCACAAAAAACAGGGTTCTAGAATTTAAATATATCGGTACACTCTTATATTTTAATACCTCGATCTTCAATACTCCAAGAAAAGGCGGATCAAAGACCACACGTACACATCCGTAACGACGGAATAGACACATATGACTGCTCACTCCTTAACTCGAGAAAGCTAAAGGTATAAACTATCTTGGGTATCAATAATAGATACATGAATTCCTATAGATCTAAAGGCAAACCTCACATTTTTTAGGTGGAATTTTGATGGTTTTGTGCTAGTCATATAAATTCCAATCCATGAGACGCTAATAATACTCGGTTTTCATCGATGTATGTCATAAAAAAATTTAAATTTTGGGTCAAAATTACCTTTTTATGCTATGTTTTGATATATTACCCATCATTTTAAGGACAAAGCAAATGACAAATGAAAGAATAGTTTCTAAAGTTTATTTCCCCGTTTACACTTAAGTTGAACATTGTCCCCAATGTTCTATAGAAGTAAGTACACACGTAAAAAACGAAATATAAAGGGAAAAGAAAACAAAGTAAAGAAACCACACTTACTCCCCTGGTTTCTGCTCAATAATGGAGAAAAACATGCGATAACTCGTTAAATCGTCCTCCAAAGGAATCTTACAATGAAATCCTTCCTATGGGAAACTTCCAAGCTTTTTCTCATCAAATATAACCTGTAATCAAAGACAAGCACTGTACGAGATAAAATGTGTGATATAATAATATACAGTGTGAAATTAGGGTTGACTTATTTAAAGCTGGTGAAGATAGGATGAGAGGAATTGTTAAACTCATGGTTTTGCAGGTTTATAAAAGAATTACAACTTTCTTAAGTGTTGTGCGGTTTTTATTTCTAAAAATACTTAAAATTTTCGAGTTTTTCCTGTAACTGGGCGTTTGACGCCGTCAGGAATGTCCTGACCCCGTCACAAGTGTCGTGGTGACGGCGTCGCATGTAAATCGTGACGCCATCTCCACATTCTGTGAAAACTTATTTTTCGTTTTTGATGAAAATTTTCCTGCACTCATTCTTATAAGTTATTTTCCTATACAAAATGCTGTATAAAAACCCGAGAATTAATCAATTCAATCATATGACTCGAAACTTACGCGAATTAACCTAAACAATTTATTTCAAATGTTTGAATTTGGTTCTAAAAGCTGGATATTTCCCCTACACTTATTTTGTTGCAAAATACATTTGATTGCAAATAAGACGAAGTTACAAACAAACAAAGCATGATTACAAACTAATTCAAACCTAATAAAACAAACGATAAAGAATTAAAACACAAGACATTCCTAATATGCGGGAAAAGTAAATATTGGGTTACCTCCCAAAAAGCGCTTTTCTTTATTTACGAGTCATGTAGCTAGACTCGAAGTCACACGTCCTTACGTTGTTTCGTGCCACGACTGAGCCATTCATTCATACTTTCATATACTTGGTATTCGGAACCTAGGTTTAAACAATTCTTGTATATAAATTTGTTCTTTTCATACGCATTCTTAAATCCATTAGTTAGATCTTTTTGACTTAACACAAGGATGGGCGGGATCTTACTCCATGATACATGCCCCCAACGTTTAAATCTAGGTGTGGTGTGTGGCATTTGGAATGTGTAATTATCAAAGATCTTATTGAAAGACATTAATCCCTTAGTGCAATCATATTCGAGTTTAGTGATTTTCCTAAAGGGTTTGCCCATTAGTACTTCAACCTTATTTATTAGGATGAATTCTCCTAAATCTTCTAATACCAGAAAGTCCGTGATGTAGGTGAAGCCACCAACAAACACGTAGACATCTCTAACAGTTGCAACTAAGTTCTTCCCTGTACTTTCTACTCCTTCCACCATTATAGTGTTGTAAGCTTTTCGTGTGATAATGTTCATTGGTAGGAAGGGGTCAAAGTTGGCTGTAAACTTCCTAAATTCGATCATACATTGGAACGCTAAGTCATCATCATCGAAACTATTGATTGCCATTTCTCGGCGTAGCATTCCAACATTCTCATACTCAATTAATTCATTAAGCACTTCACCATCATCTGAATCATTATCTGAGTGAGGAAAGGGAGAAACAAGAGGTGTATCTACATTTTCATCATTGGACTCAAGGTTATTCATATTGGTCTCATTGGCAAAGTTATTGAGGAATCGCTCAATATTCTCTAAGCGAGAGTCAACAAGGCCCGAAATCATATGTAGCTCGTAGAGCTCTTGGATGGCTCGTGCGAGCAGCGCAGCTGGTAGGACGGGATGGTTATGGGTAGGTGGTGGATTCGCGTTCTCCATAGTGAAGAACGGAATAGTCAATGAAAATTACGAACAAACACACAAAGAAAAGATAGGCTACAAGGAAGCTAACGTACAGAAATTAAACTCTCAATTGAAAGGATTCAAGCAAGTAGAACTAAGCTAAAATATGATCAAAACCTAACTATTCCCCACGCAGCGGCGCCAAAAACTTGATGCGGTTGTCGTAAGGAACTTCTATAAGAAGTTTTACAACACCCAAGGCAGAGCACCTAATCGTTGTAGTAGTAGTAGTAGTATAGGCAAGACCCGGGGGTTGTTATCATTCTCTAGAGGAATAGGTTGGGAAGGCTTGATCACGGTCTAACAAAATTCTAGGGATTGAGAGAAGATTATTTTTGTATTTTTATATTTATAAGAAAACAGTAAAATCATATGTTTGAGAGGTTTGGTTGGTTTTAGCTATTAAACTAAATAATAAACTACGCTAATGGTGATAACAATATAATAAAAAGATTGTATTCATTTAATCATGTATTACTCCCTAGATTGCTTCTCCTAGTATTGTTGCTTTGTCACACTTGTGATGATCTATGTAATTATTTCCTAAGTCATGAACAGATTACACGAACCCGACTTACTATTTAATAAAAATTTTTTTTTTACGTTGAGGCAAAACACAAAGTAAGTAGGTATGAAGATCTATTACTGGCCCCCAAGAGTATTATTAATGCATTTTTGAATATATAATTAAAAATGGATAACCTTTATTATAGGGTAGGTAGTATGAAGAATATTAACGATGGTATTCCTTTCTACACAATCATGTTTCCTAGGACACATATCAACAGCGATATAGACAAAAGCTGGTTTTCTAAAGCCTAACATGCATATTCATCATAAGAAGCAACACCACTAAGATCTACATTTTAGGTTTCATACAATCATAAATGAATACAACAAGGGTTTTAGCCAAGCATGTTAAAGATAAAGCAAGAACAATAAAGAATCAAACAACAAGACATATTGAATGATTAAGATAGTCTTACTTGATTAAAACATGAATTGAAGGAGTTACAATAGGGTTTTAAAGTCTTAAAATTGTCCTAATAAGCTGCCAAACGAACTAGGGGTTGTCCCCATTTTTTACTCTAAAGTTACACACCTAAAACCCTAATTTCGGGTTTGAATTTATAAGAATATCTTTGCGACGGCGTCGCGTTTTAATCGTGACGCCGTCGTGAGTAGAATCTTCTAGATTCGCGTGCGAGTTGGTGCGTGTTGATGCCATCATAAAAGGTTGTGACACCGTCACTAGGTGGGTTGTGACAGCGTCGTGTAGAACTGGTGACATCGTCTCCAGGCTCTGTGATCATAAATCTTCAAGAGTCTTGGTGTTGGTCTGTAGTCTTGTCCGTTTCTTCTCCAAATGAGCCCGAGTCACGTGTATTTCTTCCAAATGCCTTCCAAATGCTAAATACATGAAAAGGAACGATTAAGTACCTATTTTGAGCATAAATGCATAATTTAGGAGGTTAAATGACCCCGAAAAAGTGTATAAAATGACACCTCATCACATGGTGTATCAAAATGATATTACGAGTGTAGTTAATATTCGAATGAATATACTTGCATTTTCAAAACTTTGTAAACTGCTTGAAACAAGATGTGGACTGCGTAGCAGCAAACACAATTTAGTTGATGAGCAGGTTGCAATGTTCCTACATACGCTTGCTCATAATGAGAAAAATATAATAACAATAAATAGATTTTTAAATATTTGGTGAAACTATATGCCACTATTTCAAGTTAGTCTTAGATGTCGTTTTCCGACTTCATAAAGAGTTCTACATGACACTTAGGTGAATGCCCAACAATGAAACTTATAAGAGGTGGAAATGGTTCAAGGTAAGCGACCTATCTTTCTAATCTCTGAAATTCTATAAATTTCATTTTTTGCTTCATTTCTAATCTCTAAAATTCTATTCACCAAATGTGCCCTTAGAGTATTTGTTTAAAGAGTAAAATTGATAGAATGCGTGATAGAATCATAGACACCCACATGCCCTCATATTTGATAGGTGTTATGGGTTTGAAACAATCATTATCTCATAACAAACATAATGTATCACTTTGACTCCAGTATCCTCATTCCCATATACATTAACTAAACGCACCCTAAAAATAAAAATATACCATTCATTCTCTCCTCTCTCCCCTCCTATCAATCTATCGTTCTCATTTCTACATTAATCTTGAAGAAATGATAGAATCACAAAAGAACTTCCACAAAAATTCTTATAAAATGATGTGTTAACTAAATTTGTGGATATAAGTAAGAGAGGGAATTAAAAGTGACTTTGAGAATAACAATAACTATGTGATAAATAAGTACTCCTATAAAATTTAAGCTACCACCATAGTAAAAACCAAAAGTAAAATTCTAGTGGGGTCAGTTGACCCCCTTCAAGCAATGGTGGCAAAGGCCCTTTGGTGGCTTGGATTTATAACATAATAAGCCAAATTATAGCTTATCTGAGTGCTTAAAACTATAAAATACCTTCTACTTAAGCTATTCCAAACACCCCAAAAGTAAATATTTATTCTAATGGAAGTTTGCAAAGTAGGAAAAGCAAAAACAAATACTATTGTATAAAATAAGGCAATGACTCACTTGAGACGCTTAGAATCTGCGATGATTTTGGTAGAAAGGAAGACTTTGACAGCATAAAACATGTCATTTTGGGTGTAGCCATCTTTCTTTTTAAACACGAGAGTCAACATAGAAGATTTTGTCTTCTAGTAGGATTTCACAACGTCAAGTAAGTAACGTCGAACTTGATATGGGACGAGTTGGTCATACATTGTACGAAAGAGTATCATTGATGTTGAAAGTGAGGCATATGCCTACAACATCGATGACATTGTTGGCATCTCCATGAACATTCGAGAAGACATTTTTGTTTCTGGTCTCTAGTAAAAATTGAAATAGAGGAAATGGGTAAATTAGAGTATTGATATTGAGAAACCTTCAACTACTTAAAGATCTATTCATTTTCTTTTTCACTTTTTAGTAAAAGTATGACATGATTAAACCTATTAAGATCTTACACCAATTAATTTGCAAAATCTTTTAGATGTGGATAACTCCCTGCAAAATACTAATGGCCTATTGGTGCAGGAAACTTTGTCACAACCCCCAAACGGGGCCTGGACGGAATACGTGTCCGAGGGCGTGACGTCATCATAATTCAAACTCAAGGCAAAGGGAACGACCACTAATGAACGTTTTTTAAAATCATAACTCGTTGCATTTATTAAAAATGGATAAGTCTTACAAGATTTCAAATGAAAATAAACATTGCGGAAGCGTATTATAGTTTTCAAAAGACAACGAGTATGAATGATAAGTAAGTCTTGAAAGATGATATCATATTGCACGTAGACTCCATATAGCACATCAGAGAAGTCCAAGCTAAACACTTGAGAAAAAACATGCTTAAAACGTCAACATAAAGTTGGTGAATTCACATGTTTAAGTCAAACGATAAGTAGTGGACCACAAGATTTAGTAAAACGTATGTGACAGTTATAAGAGATACAACTTCACATAAAAAGTATTTACGTTGCACTAAGCTCATGACACCGAAGCTAATGAGGAAGGTAGCATGTACATTGCCATATAAAGTTGCCCTGGTAGGTGTCTGACTAAGACCACCCAGTTACGGTTTGAGATGAGTTACATCTGTTGGCATGTACAGTCCGTCGTACCCGACCAGTAAGAATTACCAAACCCGGATGGGGATTATTAGTCCTAATAGATCTATTTATTCACTCGCGCTTATTTAACTAGCCAGTCGGTTAAATGTAACTAACGGTTCATGATGATACGGGCAATAGTGGTCTAACACTACTTAGGCAACACGTAAATAGGGAAAAGTATCACGTAAAGTACTTGTGTCCAGTTTTCAAAACAAGCAATGTTTCTCACCCCAAAGTTGTAAAATATATTCAAAAGAGTAAAACGTGAGGCTAGGAACTCATAGTAAACGATGAAGTATGGCAGCTGAAATAGAAAGGTCACGTGGTGTTGCACAACGATGCTAGGTCTCGACCTAAGAATGAAC